>VSMD01004879.1:0-48831 GCA_008750895.1 Mirza zaza | reverse complement strand
TTTTTAAATTCTCTAATTTTCCTTTTATGCCTTTCCCCAGGCTTCTGGGTGTTCTCTTATTTGTGTCTGTATGTGCCTCTCATGTTAGATTGTTAGATCGTCGTGGCTCAGAACAATATGATACTCATCTTTGTATCTTCCTAAAGCCTAGAGAGGGACCCTATCTTGTACAAAGTGAGCACTTAATAGATATTTGTTCAACTGAATTGAAACTGTGTATTGAATTTAAATTATTGCTTTGTATTGTGATAGGCTCGGCTATGCCGCAGGAATAAAATAATCCCCAGATCTCAGTGGTTTAATGCAACAGAGGGTTATTTTTTCTTTCCTTGCCAAAGCAAAGTTGGCTATAGGAGGGGGTGGGTACAGGGGGAAAGCTATTTCTGTTCCACACAGTCACTCAGGGACCCAGGGTGAGGGGAATTCTGTGTCTGGCACCTGTACCATTGGGCACATATAGCCTCCTCAGAGGAAGAAACTGGAAAATTATTCAAGGGCTTTTTTATGCTTTCCATATCCATTTCCTTGAGCAGGACTCATCACACAGTGCTGCCTGACTAGGATTTGGGGTGATGTGGGATCTCATATTTTGGGGGCAAGAAAAGTATCCCTAACATTGATAATCACTAATGTTTACCATGTGCTTTACTTAGTAGCTTTAATATTTGAGAGATGATGATCTCCTTTGAGAACCCAATGACAATTAGGATCTCTCTCCCTAACGGAAACATTCAGCATTTTGCATAATTTTCCATGGGGTTCATGCACTTTGAACCCTATTCTCTGGTCCTTTACAGATCCCCTAGACCCAGTTTATCAATCCTTCAGCTGAATCTACTGGCATTTTTAGCACTTGGCAGCAGACCAACAGATGAAAAACTACATTACTGGTGTCCTATTTTAACGATATGTTATAAACAGCCTATTTATTTAGGTACTTGTTATCAGATCTGGCATCATACAAGACATGTGACTAATGGATCTTCCTCTGTGTTTGTTTTCATCAGGAAAAATTCGAGGGACTATTCCGGACTTATGATGACTGTGTGACGTTCCAGCTATTTAAGAGTTTCAGACGTGTCCGAATAAACTTCAGCAATCCTAAATCTGCAGCCCGAGCCAGGATAGAGCTTCATGAAACTCAGTTCAGAGGGAAAAAATTAAAACTCTATTTTGCCCAGGTAAGGTAATTTTTTACTGTAGTTACTCCTTTTTCCCTACATTATTATTATTTTTTTTACCTTTCTAAGATGTAAATGGAGCCCTTCAATTTCCAGATTGGTTTGTAGTTTATAAATTAGTTCACTGCAAAATAGATCCGTATCATGATTCCCAGACAGGAACTGCTTAATGGTTTAGAAAGCAGACTTCGAGAGGGGGCAGCCTGGGCTTAAATTGGGCAAGTTACATAACCTCTCTGGGGCTCAGTTTCCCATCAGCAAAGTAGAGATGATGATGATAGATACCCCTTAGTGTTGTTATGAGGATTAAATGAATTATTGTGTGTTAAAGTACCTGCCTGGCATTTGGTAAATGTACAATAAATGCCAGCTAGTCGTCATAATAAGAATGATCTAATTGTGACTATTCCTAACCTTCCTGTCAAGATTATAATTAAAAACATAAATTATGTGACAGTTTTAGTGGACTGTATAACCTTTGCAATGATTCATATTCATGAGAAAAGGTTACAAATATATGGAAATTAATTTGGTGTTTTGTTTCATCCAAAAATAAATTCTAGCTGTTCCAGAAGGGGATGGGTAATTCATGGCAATGCTCATGGAGTCCACAGCAATAGAAAAATCAATATCCATAATGTTCCATTAGCTCCCTCACCTCACCACTAGATACCTTGAGCCATCTTCTAAGTGATCTGTGAGTATTGTTTCCACTTCGGCCTCTACAGAGATGGCACAGTGAAAAGAACACACACTTTGGCCTCACATCCATGTTCAAATCCCACCACTGCTACTAATTTGTGAGTCTTGGACAAACCTCAAGTTTCCTCATCTTTTAAAACCTCACTTGGCTGCTTAAAGAGTTCAACATTGAGTTACCATCTGACCCAGCAATTCCACTCCTAGGTACTAAAAACAGGTACTCAAATAGCTGCATGCACTTACTTGTTCACAGCAGCACTATTCACAATAGACAAAAGGTGGAAATAACTCAAACGTCCATCCATGGATGAATGGATAAGCAAGTTGTAGTATGTCCATGCAATGGAATATTATTCGGCCATAAAGAGGAATAAAATATGGATACATGTTACGATGTGGACGAACCTTGAAAACATTTTACTAAGTGAAAGAAGCCAGACACAAAAGGTCACGTATTCTATATTCCCACTTGTATGAAACATGCAGAATAAATAAATCCATAGAGACAGAAAGCAGTGTGGTGGTTGCTGGGGCTAGTGGGAAACAGAAATCATAGTGACTGTTTAATGGGTGTGAGATTTCCGTTACTATGATGAAATGGCTTGGATCTGGATAGCAATGGTAGTTGTGTGACACTGGGAACGTACTACCTGCCACGGGACTGTTCACTCTAAAGTAGTTAATTTTATGTGACGTGAACTTTATCTCAATGGGAAGGAAGGGGGGAAGGGAAAAGAGAAAGAAAGAGAAAGAGAGAGAGGGAGAGGGAGGAAGAAAGGGAGGGAGGAAAGAAGGGACAGAGAAAAAAGGAAAGGAAGGGAAAGGAAAGGAGAGGGGAGGGGAAAAGAGAGGAGGGGAGAGGAGGGGAGGGGAGAGGAGGGAACGAAAAAGAGAAAGGAAAAGAATGAGAGAAAGAGAAAGGAAGGGAGGGAGGAAAGAAGGGACAGAGAAAAAAGGAAAGGAAGGGGAAGGAAAGGAAATAGGAAAGGAAAGAAGAGGGGAAGGGAAAAGAAAGGAGGGGAGAGGAGGGGAAAAGTAAGGAGGGGAGGGGAGGGGAGAGGAGGGAACGAAAAAGAGAAAGGAAAAGAATGAGAAAAAGAGGAAGGAAGGGAGGGAGGGAGGACGGGAGGGAAAGAGAGGAGAGAAAGAAACGTCTGGCAGGTCTGCGGTCGGGCGTGGACCAGCAGCACCAGCCTGCCCTGGGCACCTGTTAGACATGCAGATCCTCAGACCCTGTCCCAGACCCCCTGAACCCAAAATGCCAGGGGCGGGGCGCAGAGATCTGTGTTTTAGTAAGGCCTCCAGGTGATTCTAACGCATGTGAGAGGTTGAGAATCCGCTGTTTTAAGGACGAAATAAGAAAACTGAACACGTGGTATGTGGTAAGTAGCGATTATTATCGCTGGTCGGGTTCATCGGTTCATCTGTCACAGGCTGAAAATAAACTGTGCATCTTTAGTGTACCAACATGGCACCTCTGAGGCCACGATGAATAAAGCGTCTTCGTTTCCGCTCTGTCTGAAAGGTGCAGACTCCAGAGACTGATGGAGACAAACTGCATTTGGCTCCGCCACAGCCTGCCAAGCAGTTTCTCATCTCACCCCCGTCCTCTCCGCCTGTCGGCTGGCAGCCCATCAGCGACGCCACGCCAGTCCTCAACTATGACCTCCTCTACGCTGTGGCCAAACTAGGACCAGGTAAGCAATGTGGCCCATTTTAGAAATAAACATTTGTCAGCATCATGGAAAAGCCAAACAAGATTAACAAGCTTGACAACCTAGGCTCACACTAACATCTGCATTTCTAGTGGATTCATTGCTCTCTGTGGACGGTGAGAGGGAGTGACGGACGAGAAGGCAGCCTCAGACTTTGCACCTGTTTAAAAGCAATGCAGTTCAGGAACCTGGCTGAAATGGTGTTGTTCCATGCGACTTCTGGATTGCAGTGCAGTGATTTTAATATCCAACAGCACTGCGTAATTCTTGGGGGATTTCTTTCTATGCCACGAGGTAGCTATTGCCTAAGAACAGGGAAAATGAGCTCCGCCAGCTGGCAGGAGTCGTCTGTGCTGTGCAACTCAGTTTTACTACTGCCATAGGTGTCAGTACGCACCTAGGAACCCTCTGCTACAAGATAAGCTGCCTGCCAACGTGAAACCTCCAAGTCCCCGAGAATCAGTCACAGTAGCCTCTGACTTTAGAAAGATCTCGTGGTCATTTTGTTCTGATGTTGGCCTGAGTAGCTCTGATTCACTCATTCTCACTGCAGTGTGGTATTCCAATGCATGCATGCACCACCACACTTTATCCACTCTCCTGTCGATGGGCATTTAGATTGGCTGCAGGTATTTGCTATCACTATCAAAGCTACAGTTAGCATTCTTGTGCATATCTCTTTATGCGCTTGTCCGAAAGTTTCTTTGGGTTTTATATCTATAAGTGATAGTGTCCTTGATTCCAGCAAATGAAGCCACCTTGCACTCCAAAGTATTTTTCTATTGTATCAGGACAGGAAATGGTGGAAATTGGAGGGGCTGAACCCAGGTGGCACCTGAGATATTCAGCATGATGGATCCAGTGGTAAACGATAGCCGTCGTTGTGTCTGCTCCATCCACTGGTGGTTCTCTTGGAGTGGGAGAGAACTTTAAAAGTAAGATCTGAAAGCCCTGAACTCACCCCAAAAGATTCTAATTTCATCGATCAGGGATAGAGTCCAAAGTTCTTACCAATATTTCTTAGCGTGGTCAGGAAAACATTTGTCCCAGAATCACTTACCCCAGAAATCTGCAGTTTTAATAATTACACATGTTGATTCTTGCATACATGTTCTTATGTGAAATGTGAGAACCTAAAACCTGAAATTATGGTGACTGACCATGCCGGTTTGCCCAAGACTGAGGAGTTCCTTGGCCACGGGACTTTTGGTGCTAAACCCAGGAAATTCCCAGCCAAACCAAGAGAGCTGCTCGCCTCACTGGGTACCCAGATTAAGATGAGGCTGATTTGATTAAAGAGCACTCGCTGCAAGAGAATTGCTGGCTGCCGCGTGTGTGTGGCATGAAAGTTAAATTGCCGCACGCTCAAGAGCAGGCTCCTAGGGGTTTCTTTGTAATCAGCATCAAATCACTCAGCTTCTCTGGCCTTTCGAAATGGCCGCAGGTTTCACCCTCACAGGGCCATTGTGAGAAGCAGTGGGTGTCTAACTAAGATGGGCTGATGAAAGAAGCAATATAATAAAATGGGAGATGTTGGTGAAATATGATTTCCTTGAAGGTCTAGTTCACAGCCAGGAATCCTGACCTCATGCACTTCCCCTTCAAAGAGAGCCGCATGTGATAGGCTTTAAGCATTGTATAGCTGCGGTCCCCAACCCCTGCACTGGGGACCAGTACCAGTCTGTGGCCTGTTAAGAAACAGGCCGCACAGCAGGAGGTGAGCAGTGGGCAAGCCAGCGAAGCTTCATCTGTATTTACACCCGCTCCCCATTGCTGATATCACTGCATAAGCTCCGCCTCCTGTCACATCAGCTGTGGGATTAGATTCTCATAGGAGCGGGAACCCTACTGTAAACCGTGCATGCGAGAGGTCTAGGTTGCACTCTTTATGAGAATCTAATGCCTGATGATCTGAGGCGGTGATGCTAGCACTGGGGAGTGGCTGCAGATATGGATTATCATTAGCAGAGAGGTTTGACTGCACAGGGACCATCATAAATCAATCGCTTGCAGGCTCATATCAAAACCGTATCAGTGAGTGGCAAGCGGCAACGTAATAATAATAGAAATAAAGTGCACAGTAAATGTGATAATGCTCTTGAATCATCCCAAAACCATCACCACCACCCTGCCCCTGACCCCTTCGTTGGAAAAATTGTCGCCCATGAAAATGGTCCTCGGTGCCAAACAGGTTGGGGACCGCCGCTGTGTAGCATATCAAATAAATCTAGTCTGCTCAAGTCAAGCTCTCCGAGACTCACCGAGATCTTGGCTGGAGGACCTAGGGGTCACTGGCTGGCCTGCATTTTCCAGAACAGGAAGCTGAGACCCAGTGCCGGGACTCGGGGAAGGGAGGTGACCTGCCAGTGTGAGGACGGAACTTCCCTGTGCGTTTCCTGTGTCCCTGTTTATAAAGGAGGCTCAGGTGAAGTCAGACTTTCTGACCTCCAGAAAATGGAACCAGCTAGCCTCGGGTTCACTCACTCAGACCCGATAATCCAGTAAAATTCAAATCATTTTTTTACTGAGAATGTGAAAGAGCGTTCGCCTGTGGTCTGTGTTCACAAAGCGTAGTGCAGAGAGAAGGGAAGGGTGAGTCTCAGACACCCTCGCTGGCTCACAGAGCTCAGTCCCAGCTCTGGAAGGTGCTGCCAGGGACAAGTGTGACCTGGGGTGGGCAGGGGCAGAAGGGACAGATTCAGTGGAAATTAGGCCCTGGAAGGGATGCTCACAGAGCCTGGCAAAAGCCAGCAAAGAGGGAGGAAAGAAATTGTCTTAAAGAGACAGAGGGAAAAAAAAAAAAGGGAGTTCTTTCTGGAATTATAAATAACATCAGTAGTGTTAAAAAATGCATGCCTTTTACCTTAATTGCTGACCTATACCCTTCACCTTCCCTTATCACAATAAATATACTGTCTACCACTTTTAAAGTGCCCTGCTATGTGATCTAAACACAGAGATAGGAAATATCCCCATTTTACAGATCAGGAAACTGAGCTGTAGAAAGATGGATGAACTTTCCCAGGGGATGGTGACAAAGGCAAATTTCAGACCTGGCTCCTCTGACTGACTGGTAGGAGTGAGCTTCATCACTAAGCCAGATGGCTTTCTGTTAGGGACACTAGCTGCCTTGGCTGACGCTAGACCTGCTCTTACACTGGCCCAACTCCGAATCAACAATTATTTTTGACACCACTCGAAACTTCTGGAAAGCCTAACCTAGTGTCTGGTGAGCGTGCAAAGGATGACCTGTGCATCGTTGTGTGCAGGAGCAAATATTGAGGGTTTCCTGCTTTTTTAAGGATGACTGGTACTGTGTCTGTGGACCAGCTGCCATATGGTTGTATTTTCTGGGATCTCTTTCTCTCCATCCCTTGCCAGCAATTTGAAACTGTTTATCTTTATTTGGTTATCCATTTGTCCCTTTCCTGTGCCCTTAAAGCTTCCTCACCCACACAGATGAGTGATTTGCATCCAACAATTGAGTTGAGGACATCACAGAGGTTATATTAGAGGCTGTTGCAGCTGTGACAGTGAAGAAACAGGGCCACTCCTTGCATCTGTCCCACCCTCTTTTCTGCCTCCTCACCGACAAGGTGCGAAGGCAAGAAGCCACTCCTTCAGTGGCACTTTGCACAAATGCTCACTAAGTCTTCTTATGGCAATTTTCTGTTCTTCAACTTCCTGTCTTCTCTACTTTTTGAGTAGAGAATGCATGTTTATTTTGATATTCCCAGCACCTGACAGCCCCTGACACATAGTAGATGCTCAATAAACACTGGATGGCTGCATGAATGCATGAATGAGTCGATAGATCAGAGCTATTAGCCCGTCTAGAGAGCCTAGAGATAGTTTCTTCACTGGCAAAAATTGTTGCTTTCTTATGGCTTTAGAGAGACTGAGTCAGGCAGCATTAAATTAATGTTTTTCTATAATGAGAAGACTTCTAGCATTTCCATTTGGAAAAAAAAAAGCGATTTTGTAAAATTCATTTTTCAGCCTTTGGCAGAAAAATTTCACTAGCAAATTATAACTAATTTCATGTTAAGGGCTGTCTATCTACCTCAGGTCTGGAAGTAGAGAAACAAATCAGGATGAGAGCAGAGAAAAGCAACTCGCATGATCAAAGAAATGGAGTTTTGCTCCAGAGAATGATTAGCGATGCTAACTCGGTAGAGCCGAGTGACTGAGAAGATACTAGAAATCTGAAGCTGCTGGGGAGAAGTCAGTCTCAGGAAAGCATCATGGAGCCGGGATGCAGAGCGGGGTGGGACTCACGCTAAGACCCATCTCAGTCAGCTGACTGGCTGCCCCCAGAGACAATGACAAACCTCATTAGGACCCTTTCCCAGGGCACAGGAGGGAGGGTGAGGACACAAGCCTCAGCTCAGATAAGCTAGGGGCAAAACAGAGTCCCGTTCCTTAAGGGGTCCTGGTGACCCTCTTTGAAAGAGGGACAAGTCAGGTTCTGGAAAATTCTAGAGAGGTCCTAGAAACCAGTAGGAAAAGAACAGCGTAGTAAGAAAGGAACCACAATCAAACCCAAACCCGCAGGTTTCCACTGAAATCATTTGAAATACTTAATAAGACGTTACAATGGGGGGGGGGCGGTGTGCTAGGCTATAATATTCTAGAATCATCTCTCAGTTCTGTTTATTATAATGAGAGCAAGTGTATGTCCTTGAAATTATGATAGGCACAATTTTAAACATTCTTAATCATTGTCTCCAGGACTGTGTATTCTATCTTTGATCCAGAAAGTAAAATAGTTAAATTTTTAAAACATTAAGTAATAAAAACAATGGCTTAAACTTATATATAGGGCTTACTATATGTCAGGAACTATTCTAAATACCTTACTATATTATCTCATTTAATGCTCACAGACAACACCAGGTATTATTATTGTCCTCATGAATACAGCTGGGGAAAGTGAGGCACCGAGTGGTCAAGTCGCTTGCACAAGGCTGCACAGCTAGTAAGTTATGTCCCTCTGCCACTGGAAAGAAGAATGGATAGATTGAGCCAGCACCCTTACCCTGGGCAATGAGAAGTTTTTTTCTAGAAGAATTTCAAGATTGTTGTAAAGGAAAATTTTTTTTTAATTACAAAACAACTTATATATTTTCTTCCCTCTTATTTTGTTACTCTGCTTATTGGCACCCCCTAAACCACCCCCACTGTCTCAATTCTTTCCAGAACATTCCATGCTTCCCTCTAACATGCACTGGGATATGCAGATCAAAATCTACCTCCCTCTGCTCTCTGTAAGGGCTTTTTCTCTAGAAAGCAGAGGCCTTGTGTGTTTCTCTTTGTCCCCCTGGTGAATTTGTAGAAGCCCATCAGTTAACAGTGACTTGGACAAAATAAAGATGAGCTTTGACCTTGATGTGGATAATGAATTGAATACTTATTTTTATTTATTTTATAATACCTATGGCTCCTGACTCTAGAAACAGTACAGTGCTATGTCCTTGTTTTTTTTTTTTTGATGTAAAACAAAATAGGAAAAATAAAAACCCAGCCTAGCAAAACGGCTTATCCATAGCAATCAGCAAAAATGGCAAGACAGAGAGCACATCATGCTAAACGGGCAGTAAATCAGAGGTGGGAAGTGAAATGCCAGTCTTTATTCTGCTCTCTAGGATGGCTCCGGAAGGTCATATTCATTGTCACTGAAAATGCCTGCAGGGAGTGATATGAAAAGTCATTGTCTTCTTTTTTTTCCTCCTGCTATTTTTAGCTCTTGTTAGGGAGATCAATCTGAGTTAACTGCAGAAGAGGGTTTAAAATGGTGCTTGAGTTTTAAGTTGCATGTCTCTGCTATATTTAGATGTTTTTCCAAATTCTTCTCTATCAAAACATGCCATAGTAAAGCAGTTTTGCTGGCATTGCTGCTTCATTTACAGCATTTCCCCTGATAACCCAAATAATAAGTGACTGAGACGAGAATCACAATCAGTTGAGGTTTATTAAGCCAAAGGTTGAGAATGTGTCCCGGAAAAGTACCAACCACAGAAGCACCTGTCACCTGTGCTCTCCAAAGAGAGACTTGGGGGCTCAGTATTTAAGGGGATGGCACTTGCAGAAGAAAAAAAGGAGGAGCAATGGGCAGTAATTACATTCCGGTGAGGCTCTGATTAGTGTTCAGTAAATCTACATTTTACATAAGAGAAGGTGAACATTTGAAAAAAATGAAAAAGGGAATGGAAGACAAAGTCAATTATGTAGCTGTCCCAGGGTAGGCAGAGGAGTGATTGATCTTATCTTGTCCTTGTTCTACCTCTCCACGTTGCCAGTATGAGACTCAACAGAACCCAGGTTTAAGAATTTACTTAGGTTGCAGTCCTGAGGTTATAATTGGCATACACTTGTTTGATGGGGGCTTGTAGATCTGTAAAAGGTTTAGAGGCTAAAGAGGAATTTCCATGTAAGTGATCTTTGAGGACAAGGCCATCAAAGAGGCAAAAGGCCTTTGTCATAGTAGGAACCTGGTTTGTGCATGAGGTTATGACACAGGGCTGTAAAATCACAACAATTCCTTTGGGGAAAAGGTGGCAGGGCTGCCTGTCTCAATTCTCAGGTCTAACTCTCCTTTTAGCCTCATGAATTTGGGGGTCCGGAGATTTTGTTTCTCCTCCACACCCCCAAGTGGAAAATATATTTTATTAATTAACATAACCTATAAGGAAGAAACATTTTCTATTTCCAGGCTCTGATTCACAGTTAGAGAAAATCCAGTTTTTAAAATATAAATGAGCACCTATATTTTTGGTGCCTCTGATATGAATGCTATATAAAGCCGCAGTTCTTGTTCCACAATTGCTATATTGTGATCACAAAATATGAAAGGCAAATAAGATAGCCAGGACCCGGTGTTCCCGTTAGTACAGTCTCTGTGTGTCATTCTCCACACAAGGGACTCAGATTTGTGATCCGAGAACACATGTTCGTAATTTCCATTTCTCTTCGAAGAATTTTCCCTGGAAAAAAAAATTTTTTTAAGAGGCCTTTCTTCTCAGTGTATACTTCACAGTTTATCTTGAACCGCTATGGAGTAGCAATATAAAATACTTCCTTTTCTAATTTCACAGGTAAAATGTGCACATTATAGAAAAATAAAAAAAGACACACAGAAAATGGGAAAAGATGAACAGCAAGTCCTACTATCCCAAAATAAGTACTTTAAAAAAGAATCACTGTGGTGTTTGTCCTTTGATTGTTTTTTCTTATGGATGTGTGTGTGTGTATGTGTGTGCCTGTGTGTCTGTCTCTATAGCTGCTATGGGGGCCAGACCCCTAATATCGGGGAAGGTAGAAGAGCCTGGTCTATTCCCAGAGAGGAAAACATCAGGACTCTCTGGCCAGGGGCACAGAAGGCTCTCCCACAAGCCCCTCCTTTCTCCATCTCTTTCTGCCACTTTCCTCTCCCCGCCTGTAGGGGGCTCCCTTTCCCTGATCTTCTTGCCTCTCTATCTTCTCACCCCTTCTCCCTCTATGGTTCTCTTAGTCGCTCTTGCCTGTACTTTCCCTCACGGCTTCTGCTTCTTTGTCTCAACCATTAATTCAGGCCCCGAGTCAGTCAGCTGACCCCATGAAGTATTTAGCTCCTAAATGTCTCAGGAGGCAATGAAGATAAATGGCCTGCCTAATCCAGCATTAGAAACCTCCAGAATAAGCACATTTTCTTATATTGAATTATGGCTCCCTTATAAGAAAACTACAGAGTATTCTCTCATTCTCTCTTTTCCTCTCCCTCCTCTGTCTCCCCCATCTTACCAAGGACCCCGTTCTTCTCTCTGACTTTGATATGGGTCAGAACTGAGGAGGAGAGGCAAGGAAGGAGAACCCCAATTGTTGTGTTGATAATATTTTCTTTAAACGAGCCCATAGAAGTCCTACTGAGGCAGGGAAGTCACCTTGCGGTGCTGGTATCCTTCCTGCACCCTGCCAACATTTCCCTGAAATCTAGGCGGCCACATGGTGGTTATGCTTCAGCACCCAGCAGACCTGGACTGGAGTCCACCGCTCTACTCTGGGGTCTACCAAAATGAAATATGACCTTGTGGAAACCCAAAGGAATCCGAGAGAAAACAAACGTTTTCAGCAAAGGACTGAATTCTCTGGAATATTTTTTTTTTAATGCTAGAGCCTTCTTTCTACCTCTACTTAGAAAATAAGTTCTTTCTCCACTTCTGGGTTGATCTTATGCATAGGCAGCTACAAAGTAGCTGTGGTTTTTAAAGTTTCCATAAGTCCCTCTGCCCTAGAATATCTTTTACATTTTTAGCCTTAAATGACGATCCAACATGAAGAGAGGCTTTTCTATTCCTTTAGGATGATGATTAAAACTTAGGACGTGTGTGTAAATCTAGGCTTCATCTTTTATTAGCTACCTTAAGCAAGTTTCTTACTTCTCTGTGATTCACCTTCTTGCTATAACAAGCATCAAATGAGATAATCAATATAAATCCATGTGTCCAGCATTGAACATAGTAAAGGCTCAGTGTATGTTACCTATTTATTGTCACTTGATTTTCAGACCGTTTCTTAGTCTCCTATGGAAATGTAAGTGCCTATATTAAGCTCCTAGCTCAATGTCTTGCTGCCACCCAACCCAGGTTGTATTGCCCGCTGCAAAAAGAAGAGCCAGTATCCTGAGACAGTCTGCAACTGAGAAAGAGTTTAATTCTGCAGAGTGCTAACCAGGGAGCCAGGAGGAATTTCTCAAATCTGCCTCCCTTAGAATTTGGGAGATGGGGTTTTTAAAGATAGTTTGGTGGGCAAAGGCTTAGGCAATTGGGTTTGCTAATTGGTTAGGTTCAGGGGAAAATTATAGCGGTATAGAAATCATCTTCTTGTGTTGAGTCGGTTCCTGGGTTGAGGTCACAATTCCAGTTGAGTCAGTTCCTTGCTCTGAGCTGCTGGTCTGGGTGGGTCAGCCAGTCCACTGGAATGCGGGCCTGGCAGATATCTCAGAAACTAGCTTTAGGTTTTGAAAAGGTGATGTTATCTATGGAGCAAGTTAAGAATCTTCATGACCACCAGCTGTGTGACTCCAGAGTAGCAATTATAGAGAAACAAACAGGGGAACAGTGGCTGATTATTGTCTTTATTTTCAGCTCGACCTGTGCCTTCCCAGCATTTTAGGCCCTTACCATGGTTCTTACCTTCCATCCCTTTGTTGATTTATAAATGGTTGTTTCATTTTCTCAGTGTGAAAGCTGTGATGTTTTGGAGTTGACAGTCCTAAACATTGCAGTACACTTAGCATCCTTGGGCCCCAACTAGTAAATGCCAGTAGCCACCCCTAACTCACACCTTATATGATAAAAGAAAATTCTATTTTCAGACACCACTGGGTGTAGCACTCTCATGTGAGCACCACAGTAATTACACTTTCTGGAAGGAGACAAACAGTGTCAGAGACATAGAGACAGGGAGTGCCTAGCAAGGAGTCAGAGGTGCCAGTGTAGAGGCCAAGAAAAGAGCAGAAGAGAGGGGAAACATATAGGGAAAGAGAGGTGGCACCTGTCCCTCAGCTTTGCTCACTCTCTTCCCCCTTCCCGGACAAACACACACACACACACACACACACACACACACACACACACACACACACATGCACGCATGCACACAATTTTTTTTCATCCCATTGGAAAATTAGGGGAAGACAGGATTTCCAGCAGATACCTTTAAAACACCTACCATTCAATAGCACATCTGGATGAGGAGGATGGGTGGTCCAGCTTTGGAAAACCTCCTGCTGTTTTTCTCTACAATTCATTCCTTCTACTTAGCCCCACTAGGATTGAGAGAGGGCTAAATGCTCAAATACTGACTAATGCCTGGGACAGAGGGAAGGGAGTGCAAGTCACCTGTCACCCTTTCTCCTGCTCTGGCATGTCAGCCAGGCTGGGTCAGCAGCAGATGCCTCTGTCTCTGCAGTTGGCAAGGGAGGAGTAACCTGGGGCTTGGTGGCCTGGTGGGTCTTCCCCTCTTTGTTGAATGGGATGAGGTCCTAAACCTAACACTTGAAAGGAAATCTAAATGTGAACACCTTCCAAGCATATTTCAAATTATTCTGAACTCTGCCCTCGGTCTCCATTTTCGGTCACCCCAAGAAGCAGGTGTGTTCAGTGAAACTAGCATACGCAAAGATGCCATTTGAGTTATTACACAGATCAAGGCCGATGCTCCCTACTTCCTCTTCAAAAATAATTACATTTACAATGAAAACATCGGGGGTGGAGGACTGCAATGCCTTTTAAGCAGGACTGAGTCTCTATATTTTTCTGAAATGATTTTTAATATTGGAATCTTTATTCTTCTTAAATATAATGGGTTCTTAATCCAAATTAAAGGTTAACACTTAGCACATAAGCCAGCCTGGTTCTGTATTCGAGTCCTGTTGGACATGTTCTTAGTTCTTATTAAATAAGCCATCATCCATTTTTAAAATTCAGTATAGATTAAAAACGGACACCAGCATTTGCTCTATTTGGTTTGGAACCATTCTGTCTTCTAGATAAGAAGACAGATGGGAATTTTTAAATGCCATCTTTGTTTTTGATTAAAGGCTAAAGTCGAAAATGCAGCTTTTAGTGGAGCCACAACCAGGGCTTCCTAGTGCTGAAAGCCACACAGACACGCTCATCCTGTCACAGGGTGGAGAGTATCAGCTGCTCCACAGGGCAGAGCGGAGCACAGGCTATCTGCAGGCAGGGAAGGCCCAGCGAGAAAGCTGGGAGAGGGTGAGCCAAGCATTCCCAGTTCTGTTTCCCAAAGTTACCCATCACGCAGAATGGAGAAACAGAGGGGCCAGAGCGGGAGGTCCTGGTGACAGGCTAATGGAACAACTGGGACTGCTGACACATCTACTCTAACACAGCCCTGGAACAGGGGATAAGTGGAACAAACACCAAAAGGCACTTAACTTCAACTCCATTGTAGTGGCTTAGCTTGCTTTTGGACAAAAAGAAAATTTGTAGGACCCATGATCTGCTTATCGTTTGCTACATTTTACCCCCAAAATGTAGGGCTTAAAACAACAATCATTTATTTTGCTCACCAATCTGCTACCTGGGCAAGGCTCATCTCTGCCCCACGCAGTGCTGAGCTGAGGACTAGCAAATCCTCCCTGAAGATGTTTCACTCTCGTGGCTAGCAAGGTGGTGCTGGCTGTTGGCTGCGTGCTCAGAGGGACTCTGGGTCAGGGCCTTGGTCCTTGGCTATGTGGGCCTCTTCATGGGCTGCCTGGGCTTCCTTACAACTTGGAGGTGGGGTTCCAAGAGTAGGCATTCTGCCAGAAGAGTGTGGCATTTTTGTGACCTAAATCAGAAGTCACACTGGCTACTTCTGCCATGAAGGGTGAGTATCCCTTATCCAAAGTGCTAGAGACCAGAAGAAGTACTTTTGGATTTTGGATGTTTTGGGGTTAGGGATACTCAGCCTGAGCTGTATTTGTCAAGGCAGTCATTAGGGCCAGGCTGGGTTTGAAGAGAGAGAGCAGTCCTCAATGGAGGAATGTCAGAGTTCTCTCATGGGGTGGGAGATAGCATCACCATCCTTGGAAAACACAACCTGCTTTCACCTTTAATATGAGAGATAATAAAGTTAAAGAGCAAGAGAAATATGGGGGATTTTCTTCCAGAGTCTGAAGCTTCCACAGAGATGCAAATGAACTCACTGTATGATTTATAGTCCTTTTCTTCTCATATTTTATTGAATGTTACCTATTGAGAAGATTCATTGTCAAAGAGACTAAATCTACAATAACTAGCAATTGGCCAAAATAAAATGAGATACAAGGTTCAGAAGAAATAATCTATCTTTAGCTAGAGGAAAAATACTCACTAAAAATATGAGTTGCCAGCAAAATGTATTAAAATATAAAACGAGGCTTCCTTCTAGCCATGTCTCTTGCAGACTATGAAAACAGGGGGAAGAATGAGAGTCAGGGCTGGGGAATGATTACAAGCATGCTCTTTGAAGTCAAACAAGCTTGAGTTTGAATCTTGGCTCTGCCATCTACTACTCGTGTGATCTCAATTTCCTCCTGTATAACTTGACATTATGAAACCCACACTACAGAGCAGTTGTTATAATAACTACCTATTTCCTGTGAAGTATTTAAAGACTTAGAGCTGTGGTGAGCATTTAGTAAGTGCTCAGTAAACAGTTGTTATTTTGTTTAAGGAACATGGCAAGTTTCTATGATACCTACCATGTGCTAACATTGATGGAATACGGATAAGAGGGTAGATACCTGCCTGTAAGTCATTTTCACCTTAGTTGAAAAGCTAAAACTGGGCGGGATGTGGTGGCTCATACCTGTAATCCTGGCACTCTGGGAGGCTGAGGCGGGAGGATCGCTTGAGGTCTGGAGTTCAAGACCAGCCTAAGCAAGAGAGAGACCCTATCTCTACTAAAAAAAAAAAAAAAATAAGCCAGGCGTGGTAGTGCCACCAGTAGTCCAAGCTACTCAGGAGGCTGAGGCAGGAGGATCGCTTGAGCCCGGGAGTTTGAAGTTGCTGTGAGCTAGGCTGACACCAAGGTACTCTAGCCTGGGCAACAAAGTGAGACTCTGTCTCAAAGAAAAAAAAAGAAAAGCTAAAACATACACAAGTTGAACTATAGGAAGAAAATACACATGTATTCGAATACTTACTGGCTATCACACAAGTATGTGATTAATGCATGCTTGACACCCTCATAAATCAATCATGGATTCATTGAGTGCTTACATGTGCTATAAGCTGCAACAGTCACAAAAGCAGTTTAAATCCTGACTTCAGTGGTTGGGAATATAAAAAATGTCACTAGATGAAATAACTAGTGAATAATACAAAAGGTGATATAACCAAGCCTTATAAACAAGTGGTTCAGACTATTTCAGAAAAAGAAAATCAGAGATCTCATAAAAACAGCAACTTAAGATTTTCCATCTCATGGGACTAGAGGTATGGAAATGGGCAGGAAGGAGAAGGGGGGAAAGAGAGAAAATTGCCAATGAGGAGACAGAGAAGGGGAAGCGGTGGTTGGGAGAGACAGGGTAGGTCCATTTTGAGAATTAGATTACGTGATCCGCGGCTGTTCATTTGGGACTTGAGACGTTTGGGACAAGCATGTTTTCATTCACCTCTCACTGCTCTTTGCAGCAGTAACTGCACTGAGTAAAAGCTCTTTGCAACTCTTCAGCTGCTTGATTCTTTATTATTGGATATAACCAGATCAGTTCATCATTTTGGAAACCGGAAATTATTTGGGGACAACAGTGTGCAAAATAATATCACCCTAAATAATCATATCATACATCTTGGGAAGGCTTTATAAAGTATTTGACATGTATTTCTTTAGTATCCTGGTGATGTGGGTGTTATTTCCGTTTTATTGATGAGGAAAACTGAGGCTCAGAAATGTTAGGTAACTTTCTCAGAGTCACATTGCCAGGATGTGATGAGATGAAGTCTCCAAATGTTGTTTTAGAAAGCTTACTCTGGCAGGGAAGATTGGTTCCCCGTGGCGGAGAAACCAGCTGAGAGTGTTCTGGGTGGGAGGAGGTGAGTCGTGGGCAGGGTTATTATAAGGGGATTGGGGAGGGAGCACACTGCTTTTGAAAGGTGTCAAAGCAGCTCGGTGACTGAATAGCTACAAACGATGACAGAGACAGGAAATTCAAGGATGACTGACTCCTAAGGATTTGCATCTAGAAGGCTGGGAGAAGGATGGCAGCTCTAAGAAGTGTGAAAGCTGGGAAAGGAGCACAGATTGACAGGGGACATAAATGATTCTACTTTAGATACGTGAGTTTGGAAAAGAGTAGGCGACTTAAACAGAGATGTCAGTAAGTTGGGGGATGCGGGCGGGAGGTCAGGGCTGGGCACGCGGCTCCTCACACAGGCAGGAATCGGGAGCTCATGTTGATCTAGAGAAAGAATGTTCTGAGAACAGCAGTAGGTGCTAAGGAACATGGCAAAGACTGGCCTTGTGCCTCTTAGACTTTGCTGTACTTTGGAAGCCTCTAGTGCAGAGATTCTCTCTGTTCCTTGGCAGAACACATGCAGGGGCTTGTCCCAGGGGGCAGTTAAGTTTTAGGAAGATTTCCCCTTCCCCTCCATCACAAAATTTTTCTCATTAGGAATCTGAACCATCAGTCTCAAACACTGCTTTTAATACACGCATGTACAGCTCCGTGACATCTCCCAAACCTTAACACGTAGGAATTGTGCTGAATTTTTACACACTGTGAATAATCACACAGATTACTCTATGAATAGAAAGAATTTAAGAAGAGGCCAACTCACAGCCCATAAGCCACAGGTGGCATGATGGAGAGTTTCAGTGGCACTTGGACTGGCAGCCACCAGTGCAGTTCTCTGCCGTTGTCCCACGTCCCCCAGCACCTGGTCAGCACAGGGACTCGACCTGCTCCCTCTGTAGAATGGGAAGCAGCTCGTGGACACCTTCATTGCCTCCTCCAATTGGGACATTGTCACCAACCTGCCTCCACTGCCTTGGTAAAAGAGGAGACAGAATTTTGGTGTCTATTTTGAACTGTGGCCAAGCCTCGGTTGGTTCCAAAGACCTGAATGAAAATTTAACTTTTAATCATGGGCTAGAGGATTTTGCCTTTGCTTGGGGTGGGGAGTTGTTTCATGGAAGCAAGTGGAAAACTCTGTTCCATGCATTTTTTTGAAGGCTTTCAGTCCTGGCCTCTCTTCTGTGCATAGGGGAAGGACGGTCTGAATACCAGTAGAGGAGTGAGCATGTGACAGACGAACCCTCTGCTTGTCCTTTAAAAAACAAAAATGCTCCGATTGGTCTGTTGTCACCGCACCATGCAGGGCCTGCCCCCACCCTGTGTGGATAAGGCCCAATAGGCTCCTTGTCCCCAACCAAGCCTCGCTGGTCCCTGTGCACGTGGTGACAGCATTGACGTCAGCCCTTGTGGTGGAGGAATTAGCTGAGGCCCAAAGGGAAAAAAAGAGGCCAAAAAAAGAAAAAATTCAATCCAGAAAGACCAAAGCCTTTTCTTTTTATTTTGTAGGCTCTCAGCAGCTGTTAAGCTTTGCTGGATTTCGATAGTAAGAAAGTTCCCAAAAATAGAACAGTGAAATGTCAGAGTTAATGGGATCACAGCAACAAGCTGTCTCTACTACCAGGAATCTGACTTCATTAACTCGACGCGGAAGTTGCTTCGCACACTACACACAGAAGGTGCCCTGCGCTGGCCCCTCCAACCTGAGCCAGCCCCCGGCACACCTGTTCTGAGAGGAAAGCAACCGCTTTCGAAGCGGCAAACACATCGCAGCAAGAGGCGTCTCTAAGGGAATGTTCTTTACCCAAGGCAGGCAAACACAAGGTTTAATGAAAAGGCCAGCTTTGTTGTGTGTATTTTACTGCAATTTTTTTTAGAGGCTAGCTTCTTGCTAACAGATAAGGAAAGGGGCAGGTGTCGGGGCAGCCCCCTGGCCTGAGTCCCTGCCTGTACCTCGGCCCCAGGTGCCATGCACTGCTCTGTGGCAGATTCTTTTCCATCTCCTCATCTGAGGATGATCAATGCCACCCCCTTCATCCCTGCACGCACAGTCAGCAGAGCAACCAGTGGGATGACAGGGGCTGCTAGAGTTTTTTCAAAAGGGGCATCTGCTCCAAACAGAAGAACTTGAAAGAAATCTTATGCACAAAAATATCAACACTTGGCCAGGCGTGGTGACTCAGGCCTGTAAACCTGGCACTCTGGGAGGCTGAGGAGGGTGGCTCACTCAAGGTCAGGAGTTCGAAACCAGCCTGAGCAAGAGTGAGACCCCGTCTCTACTGAAAATGGAAAGAAATTCATTGACCAACTAAAAATATATATAAAAAGAAAAAATTATCCGGGCATGGTGGCACATGCCTGTAGTCCCAGCTACTCGGGAGATTGAGGCAGAAGGATCGCTTGAGCCCAGGAGTTTGAGGTTGCTGTGAGCTAGGCTGACGCCAGGGCACTCACTCTAGCCCGGGCAACAGAGTGAGAGACTGTCTCAAAAAAAACCCAAAACATATCAACACTCCACGTGATTCCTAGGCAGTCACTTCTCTCTCTGCCTCTCACAGAAGGGTGTCTTTTATTCAGAATTGTAAACAGTTCCTGAAGGAAAGACAACATTTTAGGAACCCTGGGTGCAGTGAACTCAGTCTCTGCTCACTGTGGAACTGTGAGTGGCCACGGTTCTCACATTAGTGAGGATGACAACACCACAGGCGAATGAATGACCCAATGGCCGCTGTGGCCAGGCGCCCCGGGGGCTCCTGTGGGATTCCCCACCTCCCTCCCTTCCTGTATCCTCAGCTTCTCTCCCCCACTACCCCCTACCTGCGTTATTACCATTTTCCGGTGAAAATGTATATATGATGCAGGGTGGAGGGGAGGGGGCACATTGTGTGTGTCGGTGCCCTCACAGGGCACCGCTGTCACACAAGGCCATGTAACTGAGGCCACCTGGACGCAGAAACACCCAGAAGCACCTAGGTGCTGGGTACGAGTGTAGATCCTACTCAATCAGAGTCGCAGGGCTGCCTCCCCACACGTGAGCCCTACTCTTAACAAGCACCTCAGCAAAATGCCGGATATTTGGGAACCACCGCTCACAGAGGTGCCACCAACCGGGCCTGCCCACCCTGGCCCAGAGCCTTCATGCAAGTCTCAGAGAAAGCCGGTTTCACGTAGGTTCCTCTCCTTCCCGATAATCTGCAGATTATCTTTTTACCTTGGGACTTTGATGAAAACGACAAAATACTGTAGGGGGAACAGAACCCACTTCACATAGCGTCGATGCGTACACCACAACACCACATATATGCAGCACAATAACTTCCGAGCGGATTACAACACGGTCGTGTTAGTGCCAGCTGTTGATCCCTGCTCCCCACGGTGGAGACAAACCGTGGCATGAGTAGTCAGCAGGCGTGTCCTTCCCCAGCTCAGTTCCACGTCCCTGCTCAGTCTCTGTGCTCGCCTGCATCAAACTGGGCCACATCGGGGCATTGCGTTGGAAATGTAATGCTTGTTGATGCAATTCTCTCTACCAACAATTTCACCAGATCTAGACTTTGAATTACAGAGTCTTCATCAGCCATGTTTTGGTGGCTCAAGCTGGTTCTACCCCTCTCTGCTACTACGAATGTCCAGGGAAATTCTGGGGTTGTAGCGTTCCATGTTTGTGAAATATTTCTGGGTGAAATAAGCAAGATGTCGGGGGCAGAGGTGTCCAGTGAAGACTTCTCTGACTCTTGACCGAAAGCGAACATTTTTAGCAGGGTATGGCTGTATTCAGTTGCTAGGGCTGCCATAACAAAGCATCACAAACTTAGTGGCTTTTACAACAAAAACTTACTGACTCTCAGTTCTGGAGGTTAGACATCCAAGATCAAGGTTTACACGGGGTCATGCTCCCTTGGAAGACCCTGGGGAAGGGTCTGTTCTGGTGGCTCCTTGGCTCATGGCAGCATAACCCAGTCTTTCACGTGGCCTTCCCTCCCTGTGTGTGTCTGTGTCCAAAATTCCATTTTTCATAAGGGAATAGTCGTGCTGACTAGTCTTACTGACGTAGGGCCCACCCTAATGACCTCATCTTAACTCGATCATATGCAAAGACCCTATTTCCACATAAGGTCACATTCACAAGTATTAGAGGTTAGGACTTCAGTGACTTTGGTGAGGACACAGTTTACCAGCAACACTGGCCAACTCTGAACATTTCCATCCTTCCCAGCATTGCTTAGAAAAGCTTCGATATTTATTGCACTGTCAGTACTCCTCATTCCCTAATGTCAGCACCTAGAATTTGAAATTGTACCTTGCAAGAGTTTGCTGTTTACACTGTTGATGCTTACCAAGATTTCACAGTGGTACATAATGAGGGCCGTGTCGCTGGAGCTGGCAGTACTTGTGCTAGCCATCCAGGAAAGGTACTTTCCACTAAAGACCAAGAGTAGTAGGTAAGATTCCTGGACTGGGTCGTGTCTGTCCTTGATCCTAGAAGAAGGGCAGGACTTAAGGAACTCTCAGGGAGAGGTGGACTATGCCAATTAAAAGTAGCTAGTTCGGTGAGTATAAGAATGTAGCTATCATGATTAAGGGCCACAGGTAGGCCAGTTTGACCAAAGCACAAAGAGGGAATCAATGGAGGGAATGTTGGAAAAGATTGGTGAGAGATTATGCAGATCTTCTGTGTTGGTCTGAGAAATTTGTACTTGATCTTGTGAGACCTGGAGCCACTTACCAGGAGGATGTCTAGGAGATACTGTTTTTAGAATATGTTTCGGTTGATTGGTGTAGGGTAAGATGTCAGGAAAAGATTAAGATGAGAATGTTGGTGGTTAAGCTGAGAAACTACAAGCATGCAGATTGAGAATACCCCTCTTCTTGCCCCACCACCTGGAGGTCTTCTACTTGTCTTTCAGATCCAAGTCAACTGCCACCTTCACTTAGAAGCCTTTTGAGTTACTTGCTCCTTACTGTTCGGTACCATAGCTCTTAACATATATTGCCACCCTGGTGCTCACTATGCTATGCTGTGATACTTTCTGTTTCCACGTGCCTCCCCTGGACTGTGCTGTCATGAAAGGCACAAATATTTTTTATTGTGCTTTGCAGCCTGTTTGACTAGCAATGGGCGTGACTCAATGAGCTACTCAGTAAACACCTACTGAAATAAAACAGACAGACATAAAGCCAATTGGCAAACAGAAATTTGGCTGTAAAATGAGCCACTCAAGAGTTATAGACTCTTGGGACTGGAAAAGGTCTTCATGGTCATCTAACCCAGTTACTGAGTAAATACTGCAAATCTTGGACAAGCAATGATCTCGCCTGATGCCATCCTGTGGCAGCTCTGGCCGTGCAAAGTGTTCAGCTGGAGGGGAACTTAGAGATTACCTTATTCAACATATGAAGAAACGAAGGAATTGGCTCAAGGTTACTCAGAAGTTAGCAGCAAGGTTGGGAAATAGAAGACAAACTAACATGACTAACCACCAGGCCCATTTAGTCCTCACCACAGTCCTATGGAGTGGAGGTCTTGCCATTTGGAAATTTACAGTCAAGGATGCTGAGGCTAAAAGAGGGCAAGTGACTTGTTCAGGGTTGCACAGTCGATAGGTAATAGAGCTGGATAATGATAGATTGATCTCATTCCATTTTCTAACACCTCATGTCATCCCTGGAGAAGATCCCAGGTTTCCTGAGACACCGTAAAACACTCTTCTCACTTCCTAAGCAGACCTTGCCACAGGATCTGTTTTGAAATCCTTTCCCTCTTTTGTTACCGTCAACCAGGTTCTTTGCCTGCTGCTCAAGAGGAAGCCAATACGCTGAGACAGCAGAGTTTACAACAGAGAAAGAGTTTAATTCCACATAGCGCTAAGCAGGGAGACAGGAGGAATTTCTCAAATCTGCCTCTCTAAGAATTGGGGAGACAGCATTTTTAAGGTTAGTTTGGTGGGCCAAGAATTAGGTAATTAGGTTTGCTAATTGGCTAGGTTCAAGGCAAAATTATAGGGGCAAAGAAATCTTTTTTTTTTTTTTTAAAGACAGAGTCTCACTCTGTTGCCCGGGCTAGAGTACCAGGGCATCAGCCTAGCTCACAGCAACCTCAAACTCCTGGGCTCAAGCGATCCTTCAGCCTCAGCCCCCTGAGTAGCTGGGACTATGGGCATGTGCCACCATGCCCAGCTAATTTTTTTCTATATATATATTTTAGTTGGCCAATTAATTTCTTTCTATGTTTAGTAGAGACAGGGTTTCACTCTTGCTCAGGCCGATTTTGAACTCCTGACCTTGAGCGTTCTGCCCACCTGCCCACCTCCCAGAGTGCTAGGATTACAGGCGTGAGCCACCAGGCCCGGCCAGAAATCTTCTTGTGTTGCTTCAGTTCTTGGGATCACAATTCCAGTTAAGTCAGTTTCTTGGTATGGGTCACTAGTCCAGGTGGGTCAACCAATCCACTGGAACACAGACCTGGAATATATCTCAGAAACTCCCTCTAGGTTTCGAAAGGATGATCTTATCTATGGAGAGAGTTAAGAATCTTTATGACTACCAGCTATGGGATTTTGGAATAGCAATTATGGGCAGTGACTAATTATGATCATTATTTTTAGCTAGGCCTGTTCCTTCACAGAGCTTTGGAACCCTTGCCCCAGTTCTCACCTTGTACCCCTTTATTGATTTGCATAAAGGTTGGTTTCACTTTCTCACCCCCATTTTTCTTGCTTTCCAGGAGAGAAGTATGAGCTCCACGCAGGGACTGAGTCCACCCCAAGTGTCGTCGTGCACGTGTGTGACAGTGACATAGAGGAAGAAGAAGACCCAAAGACTTCCCCAAAGCCAAAAATCATCCAAACCCGGCGTCCCGGCCTGCCACCCTCCGTGTCCAACTGAGCTTCCCGCTCTGCCTCGACAATAATAGCCGTCTCCTCTTTGTCATGCTTTTTTCCCCCGTTGTTTGTCGGAAAAAAAATTGCCTTTAAATCCCTGGGTGTTTGGTTGTTTGAGATTCCTTCCTTGTAATCAAGCCTCTCGGACAAAAGGGCTAGGAAAAGGTGATATGTCTCCCGATCATATCATACCCATTAAGTATAATCCATTATTTAGAAGGTTCTAGGAAAAAGTAGTATTTTCTTATTAAACAACAGCACAGCCTGTATCTTTGTTCTCTCATGTTGATCCAAGCCGGAGACATCAGTAACAAATAGCACCTGTGTTGTTTGTGAGCTGTTGCAATCCCAGTCCTGACGTGTGTGCGTTGTTTTCTCCTGGCCACTTAAATAGGACCATATGTAAACTTGACTTTGACTGCATGAGATATCCCTGTCTGGTCTCACTCAGTCCTTGCATCCCGACATTCCCAGGACATGCATGATCACCAGCATTTATTTTCATGATTTGAGGATATCCTGTAACTCACAGATTGTCAGCATCCAGCCATGTCCTATCTAGATTAGGAAAATTGTCAGCATCATCCAGCTCAGCAAATCTGGGTATAGTCACTCTTTTGAGTCGATAACTTCATAGCTCTGTTAAAATTTCTGGAGGCAAAACTGAGATTGGCCCCAAAGGTATTCCTCGATAGATTTTGAACACCACATCCACGTAGAACTTTCCCAGCCTCATCGGGGAGGCTTGTCCAGGGTGATAGAGACCGATTTCAGACAAACCTATTTATTACAAAAGTTTCATGGTGTCAGAATGATTGTTTTTCTCTCTTTGTATATTTGTACAAATGTTTCAGCTGTGCTTTTAAAATCTGGATTTTTTTTTTAGTGATTGTTCAACCATTAGCTGCTTAAAAACATACTATGTGCATTGCTTATGAATGCATTCATATACTAATGCAGATAATCTGATAATATTACACTCTATTATGGATAATGCTGAATTTTGAAAGGGCACGAAACGTCTCATGCCAATACATCAGTGATTAGCCAACATCTTTGCTATCGAGACCACTTGTTTTTAAATAAAGAGGCAAGTGTCCGTGGTAGACGATTGGGATGAAGCGAAATCTCCAGAATGTAGCAGCAGCTGAGCATATGAAATTGGGGAAGGATGGTAGACAAACATACGACAATCCTACTCATGCAGTGCCCGTATGCTCAAAGGCGTTGTTTTCATTACATGTGATTTTTCTATTTCTCTAGCCCAAAGTGCATTACAGAAGATACACCTATAGAACCATTACCTTCTGCTGTATGTGCCAGGCCTCATCTACTCCTGTACATTAATGAATTACTTTAGATGCAATTACACATTACGAAGGAGTGGGGAAGTACTTTCATTACCCAAGCCTCAGAAAAACACACGAGAACAATAACACAGCCAACCGATGGAAGGAGCGTTGTGGTTTTTGACTAAGGTGTATGTTAGTTTCATATCAGAAACTTCAAACATAGACTGATCACTCAGAAATTAAAGTCCGTTCTACTGTGAATATAGCAATATAGTACTGGTCACAGTACAGGTGAAACTGAGGGGAGCATTGCTTGTCAAATCCTGAGTTTCCATAAGAAAAATGAAGACTCCTTTCAAAAATCTGAGGAGTGTATAATAAGCAAATGCTTTGACTTTTCCTTTGCCGTGGAGGTTTTTCCGTTTTGTCCTTGCCAAGTGAGACTGCAGACCTAGTAGTTGAGAAATGATGCCCTCTAGTGGAAGAAATATCACACTCAGCTGTTTAGATGAACAGAGGCTGCCGCAGTTGGCCACCTGGGGCTGAGTCTCCTCTTGGTCATCTGCAAGTCATTTGACTTTTTAAAATACCATGAATTTTCAGAATGCAGGCTCTGAGGCCATCTAAAGAGAAAATGTTTGGAGATGATCTGTAAATGTCTCAAACGCATCAGACATTTGGTAAAAGTTTAAATGACGGTTCTGTATAGCCATAAAAGAAAAACAGTGAAGTGCACGAGCTACCTGATTAGTCTTAGTAAAAGTTATTGCCATGTGTCAACGGTCACCTGTCTCAGATCAAGTGACTCTTTCGCTAGGTTTGATCTGGGGAGGGGAGGGACGGGGGCTGTTCCCAGGAGAGTGTCGAGAAATGGAAAGACTCCTGGAAGTGTTTGGCCGGAACCTCCCAGCACCGTGAAAGTCAGAACCGCCTCAGCATGTCCGTGACGCACGTTATGCAAACCTCTCGAGCACTATTTTAAGTTTGAAAAGTTTAAAAACGAAGGGGAAGGGGAAGATTTCCACCAACTGAATCATTTGTGCACGTGTATAGCTCAAAGAGCTTAGACTTCAAATATATCTGGTGAATGACTCTTTGTGCATGTGGTGTGGTTTCTGCGTTGTCTACCTGAGTTGACTGTTCTGGAAGGGGTAGGTGCAGAGGAGTGCAATTCCTCCTAGAGCCTTTCTGAGAAGTTACGGGGTTAGCCCATCCTTTGGGGTTCTTCCTGCAGCAGTGGGGGAAGCTGGTTGGCAGTTGTTTCTTGAAGAAAGAGGAATCCAGGCATGGCCCAGAGGGATGAGCTGGCCTCTGATCCAGGCAATGGGAGAACTTCCTGTTTTATTGATGCATCTCTCCCATTTTGGTCCTAAAAGCCATGTCAAATGCAATAACCTTAACATCTCCCCACTCTATTCTTTAAAACACTATACAAGACCTGAATTGGCAAAAATTTATTATTCAGAATGCAAAAGCGCTGTCATAATCTAAAAGATTAACACATTCGATTTTATTTAAATTAAGAGATTTGGTTCATCCAATGACACACAAGGAGAATGAAAATGAAAGCTTCAGACTGGGAGGAGATATTTAAGATACACGTAGTTCTTAACTTGTATTCAAAATGTAAAAAGAACAACAAATCAATAAAAAGAAGACGATCCATTTCACCATTAAATGGTCAAATTACTTTAACAGGCACCTCACATGCACAGGCAATTCGCACATACACAGACATATTCACAATGCCCAAATGACCCACAAACATTAAAAAGAAGCTCAATTTTATTTCTTGTCAATCAAAGGCAAATTAAAATATCAGAGAGTTACATTATCTACCAGAATGGCTAAAATTAAGTATGGAGAAATATTAAGTTCTGGTAAGGCTATGAAGGAAGGAGGGACTCTCCTACTCTGCAGATGGGAGTGTGATGTTTTACCGCCACTTGGGAACACTGATGGTGTCTGCTAAAGCCACAGATGACCCTATCTGGGAGCAACTCACTCTGATGCATGCGCCCAGCAGATGGGAATGCTCACGTCTATCAAAATACTTGTATGATAGTGTCCCCAGCAGAGTTGCTCATAATAGCTATTGACTGGTTACAATCCAAGCATCTGTCAACTGTGGAATGGGTAAATAACTGCGGTATCCTCACACAAAGGAATATTACAAAGCAATAAAAAATTACTGGTGTATATAGAAACATAAATGGATCTCAAAACCATACTTTTGAGCAAAAACAACCTAGACATGAAAGAATACATAGTACATAATGTATGACTTCATTTATGAAGCTAAGAAATGGTCAAAACTGGCCTATATATATATTTTTTTTTTTTTTTTGAGACAGAGTCTCACTCTGTTGCCCAGGCTAGAGTGCTGTGGCGTCAGCCTAGCTCACAGCAACCTCAAACTCCTGGCCTCAAGCAATCCCTCTGCCTTAGCCTCCTGAGTAGCTGGGACTACAGGCATCCAACACCATGCCCGGCTAATTTTTTCTATATGTTTTTAGCTATCCAAGTACTTTCTTTCTATTTTTAGTAGAGAAGGGGGCCTCGCCCTTGCTCAGGCTAGTCTCGAACTCCTGAGCTCAAATGATCCACCCACCTCGGCCTCCCAGAGTGCTAGGATTACAGGCGTGCCCCACCGCGCCTGGCCAAAACTGGCCTATATTGGTAAAACTTATAATAGCAGCTACCTTTGGGAGGGTATTGAATGAGAGGGGACACGTGGGACCTTCTGGGATGCTACAAATATTCTACATCTCGATCTGGATCTCCATGGATACATACATATATACAATTCAGTTAAATTCTGTGCAACCAAAACGAAACTGCTACGAGAACGGGGAAGAAGGAGCCACTAGTTGTGACGAGGGTTTGAAATGTTCTCATACTAAAGACATCCTCTATCTTATGTCTGTGAGATATTTCCATATATGTAATGCCTTAATTTAAAATCTTTACTTTTTTTTTTTTAATAAATAGCACAGGACTTAAGCACTGAGTGAGGCACTGTTCATTCCAGTACAAATCAACTGTGTGCCTGACACAGGGTTTCCAGTGGTGAACAAGGTAGCTGTCGTCCCTGCCATGTTCCATGTGGGAAATAAACAAATAAGCCAATAATAATCACAAATTCCGATGGGTGGGTCCAGTGAAGAAAAGCAAGAGCACACTATGAGAACAGAGAATAAAAGTAAATGGGGGTCCTAGGCAGGGAGGGTGTCTCTGAAGAGATGACATTTAAGCTGAACTAGAGAAAGAACTGGCCAGAGAAATGCTGAGGGAAGAGTGCTCCAAGCAGCAGGCACGCAGGCCGTGGGTTTGGAAAGACTTTGTCATGCTGGGGGAAGCTTGTTCGAGGCTGTTGTGAGTATGGGAAGCAGGGCCCCAGGTGACATGAGGAAGGCAGGCAGGTCCTGGGCTCTGGAGAGCCTGGCAGGCCAGGCCAGGGGACTTGGAGTTCCTATTAAGTACGACAAGAAGAATCTTCAGTGAGGGAACTATATGACCCGATTCATCTCGTGAATTCCAACACAAATAGAAGAAATTTCTCAACACAAAGCCACACCTCAAAATGTCTAGCCACTCTGGATGTTAGGCCTGAAGGTAGCTTTGGATTGCCCGGTGATCCTCACTGCAGTGTGATGTAGCACTGAATTCCCAGTACCCAACGTCAGTATGCAGTGTCTTATCATGGTTCTGAAAAGGTTTTTTTTTTCCCCCTTTCCTCCCCCAAGTCATTTAGAAGGCCTTGGTGCAGGAAAGGAGGGACAGAGCAGGTGATAAAGAATGATAAGTCAGTGATTCAGGAAAACATTCATTTAGCTGTGGGTACAGAGTGTCCCTGCCAGAAGCTGCCATGCAGAGTGTCATTGAACACTTGGCAGGCTTTCCCCTTAAATTTATGCAATCCGAGAAAGGGAAAATTTCAGGCAAAAAGTTTTCTGTCAAACTCATTCATCTGCACCTTTCAAAGATAGTCTGGGGAAATGTTATTGGAGTTGACTCAGGAGCTTTTTATATCTCCAAAAGGAAGCCAAATCCAAGGTTAGTTGTGTGTGCGTGCGTGTGCGTGCGTGCGTGTGCGTGCGTGCGTGTGCGTGTGTGTGTGTGTGTGTGTGTACGCAAGAGCATTCAGTGTAGGCTGGAAATAGGAAACCCAAAATAGGCTGAAATGGAGGAAACGCTTTGTGCTTAAAAATTTTTCATACACAATACCTCCTTGGCTCTTTTGCATTATTTTCCATTCTCAGTAATTGAGTTTAAAACCCTTTAGAGTTGGGCAGGACTGTGGGGCTTCCTCAACTAGTTGCGATCATTAGTAAAATCATTTTATTGTTCCTCGAGGAATCTTTGGATTTGCCCATGGGGTATTTTATTCTTGAAGCAAGATTTATAGTTGTCCCTACTGTATTGCCAAGTTCAACACCCTGCTAATGCATGTGGTGTGCTGTAGTGGACGCAGGCCCCATATACTGGGGGCACTGTGGGTCACAACTTGCTGCTGAGTGAGTGGGCATTGCACTCAGCTGGAAAGATCCTCCCACCCAAGATACTCTTACTCCTCCCTGGGGACCTGTGTCTAGGGACAAGTCAATGTGACCGCGGGAAGACCCTCTCTTGGGCCCCTCCAGAGCTATCCCCCTAGGATATAGGCTGAGACCTCCGCATCTCTATTTAACCACTTCAGGACCAGCGTCGACTATAGTCGACAGCCACAGATGGATGCGCACAGCGACTTTAGCCGACAGCCGTGATGTGACTTTTCTAATCTTTCATTTATCAAAATAAACTTGTGAACATTTAAAAATAACGTCATGAAACATATATGTCTATGCTACCTATTCTGATTGACATTACAAGTAAAGCTGCCTGTAAAGTAAAACAAGCTTTCAGTGCTTTAAAGCTTTCCTCATCACACAAGAGCAAAACAGATTCCTCGTCAATGCACAGCACAAACTGTCGTGCGGACTATGAGTGGCGGCTGTGGGCGAGGTTTCGCGGCCGGTGAGCGTGGTCCCGAAGTGGTTAACTCTTCCCTCCTTAAACCCACTTCCTTTATCCCCCACAGGTGTGGACCTAAAGGCTCCCCCACAAACTTCCTGCATGTACACTTAGTCTTGGAGCCTGCGTCCTGGAGGAACTAACCTAACACTCAAATGCTCGATAGCTTTCCCCCATCACTTAGGGCTCCCTGGAATTGCACGACTCTTTTCCAAAGATCATTGCCTTTGCATTCCTAATATGGATCAGTTATACTAGGGCTTAGTAGCTTTCTAAAAGTAATACAGCAATGTTCCTCCTGCTTTCTTTGTGTCGTCCTGCTGCGTTCGGGTAAGGGTAGTTAGGGTGGAAGTGCAGGTAACCTAGCACAGAATTCCACAGTGAGGACTTCTCCCAATCGTCCCCATGGCGTGAGGTGAACGAAGGATGCCTGTGTAGCTGTTGCCAGGAGCCTTCATGAAAAACACAGAGGGGTCTGTAGCAGGGAGGGTAGGACCCAAATTCTGGCCTGTGTACCACCTTCAGCCCACCTCAAAAGGTGTCCTCACCTCCCTGTCAACCTTGTATATGAGAAAGGGATAGGGATTGCGTATGTGACTCTAGACAAGCTGCTGATGTCCTTGCAACTCAGTTTCCTCTCCTGTAAAATAGGTTTAAAAATTGACCTTTGTCATGAGGACTTAATAAGATAATAACAGTAGCAATTATTATTGGAAGGCAGTTTAACGACAGCTAAATTCACAAGTTTTGCTGCCGTGTGACCGGGATTTAAACCCTGGATCTGCAAACGGCTGGTCTTGGGCAAGTGTCTTAATTTAAGTCTTGGTTTGCACATCTAGGAAACAGGAAGGATGGTAGTATTGATCTTACCGAGTTAGGAAGATAAGAGGAGAAAGCGCGTCAAGTGCTGGCTACAGAGGACGTCTCAGCCAATGCTCCTTGTGGACCAGACCCTGCGTGAAGCACTTGACATTGGTCCTCTGTCTCCATGACGACACGTTCATTGTTCCCATCCCTCATAAATAATAGTCATTACCTACTGAGTGCTTACTCTGTAGCAGGTGCTCAGAGTAAGTTCTTTACACTCTTATTAATTTGACTCTCAGTGATCTTATGAGGAAGGTGCTGATGTCCCCATTTTACAAGTGAGGCAACTAAAGCCCAGGACAGTTAAGTCCTTGATACTCCAGGCACGTTCTGTGCACTGCCAGCAGCAGCGTTGGCATCCCCAAGGAGCTGGTCAGAGAGGCAGAGTCTCTGGTCCCACCCCTGACTTACTGAAACAGGACCTGCCTTTTAACAAGACCCTCCCCCTGTAACTCCTAGCACTTTAAAGTTTAAGAGGCACTCACGATCAAGGGCCCAATACCCCCGGCAGAGCTACGATTGCAAAGCACATGCTTTAACTGCTTCTATGTATACAGCACCCATCCAAGAAAGTGCTTACAGTACATACTCTGTTTCCCCACAAATAAGACAGGGTCTTATATTTATTTTACCTCAACAAGACACCCTAGGGCTTATTTTCAGGGGATGTGTTATTTTTTTAAGTATGGTACAACAATCTACATTTATTCAAATATAGTTAATTCGTCTTCCTCTGGAACACCATCATAACTCTCCAAACCCCAAATTCCATCCTGAATTTCTTGCGACTCTATTTCCTTTAGAACCATTGGCCCCAATCTCTCATGTCGAGCAATAGGGCTCTCACGGGGCAGATGAGAAGGGCTGCTGTTCTTTACCGCTCTGCAACGAAATGCATGGGTTGTGCAGATACGCTGCGTAGCCACGCCCATCACTAGGTCTTATTTTCGGGGTAGGGCTTCTATTGAGCACATGCTTAGAAATCCTGCCAGGGCTTAGTTTATGGGTAGGTCTTATTTTCGGAGAAACACAGTAATTTCCCTTCCCTCTGTAATTATTACTGCGGCTGAGCTGCCATCTCTGTTCCTGCCCACAGTCCCTCCCCACCCACTGCACTGGCCTTCTTGCTTTGACTAGAACCACCAGGTGTTGCTGCCAGGCTCTAGACTCAGATAAAGCTCTGCCCTTGGCCATCTCCATGAGCTCCAGTAAAAGTGCTTCTGAATGCGCCCCAATGCGCTTTCCAGAAGGGCAATGATCCTAGGAGCGCACCAGTTTTCTGGGAACCAGCTGCCCGCAGCACTGCTGGGAATAGGGGACGGTCTCAGGCAGGCGTGAGTGCCAGAAGCTGCCTTGTGGGCCGTCTTGCCCTGAGAATGAAGGCAATCGAGAGACAAGAAGAGCTGGAAGGTTGAAAGAAAAGGAGAGGGATGGGAGGAGAATTTAATATTATTTGAGCACCTGGACCAAACTATGGCTGAAGCTAAAATCCTCTGGACTTTTCAGACACGTGCACCAACAGATTTCCCTCGTCCTTAACCCAATTTAAGTGGGGTGTATTCACTTTCCACCGAAAGAGTGACCAGTTGAAAACTAAAGAAAGTGTCATAGGCGTAAATGTAAAGTCCTACATTTAACGGCTTAAAAAAAATGCACATGTAAAGGGAGGAAGAGATCAACTTGGCAAAGAGATAATATAATAAACGTCTGGGGGCCTTAGCTGATTGGCAACTCAGTATGTGCCAATGTAGGGGAGGGAAAAGTCTGCTACTTACGAATGAATCTTTGTGTTTCCAATGGCAGGTGATGCCGTGTGCTTATTGTCCATCCAATCTTTAGAAATCTCTGGGAAAATACAGAAGCATCATCAAAGGAAATATACGTAATAGCTCTGGGACCCAAGAGAGGGTATATCAACAGTTGTCCAGAAAATCTGAGTCACTTCTGGAATGCAGAAGGCAGTCTAACAGAGAAACCAGACCTGAAACAGGCACGACAGAAAACACACAAGTGAGGGCTACAGCGGACGTGGGAGCCGTTCTTTCCAGTTGACTCTAAGAGACAATTCAAGCTCAGAGTCAAGGAATATAAAATGGAGCGGGCAGGAAATTAAAGAGGTGCATTCGGAAGAGCCAGGCCAATTGAGCCCCTCCATCACTATGGCTGGCTGCATTTGCAGAATTTTCCCCAAGGCCAAATTCCCAAGGGTTGCCTTACCTGGTGACCCTAATGGGGTGTGGGGGCCCATCAGAGCCTCCTTAATCATCCCTGACCTGCACTGAACATATATGGATGAGAAAAAGAGTGTACTCCCTAGGTTCGACATAGCATGTTTTCCAGCATCTTCCCTGATGAGCACAGCATGGAAGGCCAATTTTACAAGACTTTTCATGTCTGAAAATATCTTTATTGCACCTTCACACTTGAATGATAGTTTGGCTCGTTGGGAATTCCTTCAGGATTTTGAAGACATCGCTCCATTGCTTTCCAGCTTCTAGAAGCCCCAGGTCATGCTGAATCCTGACTCTTTCAGACAACCTGCACTTCCTCCCTGGAAGCTTTTAGGACTGCCTAGTCCTAACTGTCCTGAATTTCATGTACTGAATTCCCATGTGTCCTTCCCAGCTGGAAACTCATATCTTTCCATTACGGACTTTTTTTTTTTTTTGATTATTTGAAACTTCCCTCCCCTGTATCTCCTCTGTTCTCTCCTTACATCTTCCAAAGGTATGCTCAAATTATTTTTTTTTCTTCCTCTACTATTTTCTATCTCTTTGACTTTTTACTTTATTTTTCTGGGAAATTAGTTCAACTCTATCTTTCAATGCTTTTATTTATTTATTTTTTCTTCTGTTGACACATATTTTATTTCTGAAAGGATTTTTCATTCTATCTCTTTGACTTTTTACTTTATTTTTCTGGGAAATTTCTTCAACTTTATCTTTCAATGCTTTTATTTATTTATTGTTCTTTCTGTTGACACATATTTCATTTCTGAAAGGACTTTTCAGTTTTCATTCTGACATGATTTCATTCATTTCATTCATTTTCATTTTCATTTCATTTCTATTGCTTCCTGCTCTTGTTTTGTGAACACAATATCTTCTCTTATCAATCTGGAGTTTGGGGGTTCATTTTTTCCCCTATTTCCTGCACATTCTTTTTTCCTATTTCCTTTTTTCCTGATTTCTCACTCTCTTTCTCTCTCTCTTTCTCTCCCTCCTCCTCCCCCCTTCTCAACAGGGAGAGAGATTTTGCTCCCAGAGGGCAATGTCTAGAGACATTTTTAGTTGTCACACCTGGGGGTTTGTGCTACTGACACCTGGCAAGGCAAAGCCAGGGCTGCTGCTGAACCTCTTGCACTGCAGAGCACAGCCCCACAGCAGGGAGTACCCATCCCCCAATAAGAATAGCTCTGAGGCTGGAAACCCCAGTTTAGAGGCTTTTCTGAAATATCTTGTGATCTTTGCTTCTTTGCTTATATTTGGGGAGAAACACTGAAAAACATGACTGGATTGATTATGTGGTTGTGAGTGGAGCTCCTTGACTGTGAACTTCACTGTAGGTTGATCTGAATATGCACTGTCTTGGTGGGACTTCTAACTCTGCATATGTTAATAGCCTCTCTCTTTGGCTAATCAGTTTTTCTGCAGAAGAGTTGTCCAGTCTCCTGCCTGGAGGGTTTAAGTCAGCGGCCAGTATTCTGGGAGCTCACGGAGAAGGCAGCCGTTTCAATGTGCAGGGTGTCTTCAGTACAGTCTCATACCCACCCCCATCCCCGCTGCACCGGATGTCCCTGGTACCCCGTTCTTTCCAGTTCTGGAATGTCTGGCCTTGCCAGGAAAGTCTGACCTCTCTTCATCTTCCCCAGCGGAAAAGGGGCAGGGAGGAGGATCTAGGATTTTAATTGCTTCTTCTTATATGTTTCCTATAATCTTCCTATTTTTAGCCCCACTTACACCCCCGCTTTCAAAGGTACCTGGCGCCTAAAATTACTGGAGTTCTTCCCTGTGCATCAGCCTCCTGCATTGCCTCCACCCCCTGTTTAGACTTAAGCCCCCTAACCTGTGGAGTAAGTAGCCAAGCTTTCCTCAGCTTTCCAGCTTCTGAAATTTTCTTGCTATTCTCTTTTCCCGTTCTCCTTGTCCTTGTGGGCTTATAATGTACTTTCTTTTTCTAATAATATTTTGAAGAGAATAAAAATAAACGTATGAGTTTAATTGACCATGTGCAGCCAGAAATGAGTGACTTTCTCCGATAGCCATTTTCTTCACCCAAAGATGTCGTTGACAGCTCTTAGACTGCCCAGGGGCTCAGAGTCCTCTCGAAAGGAACATTCTCATTCCTAGTCATTCATTCCTTCTCTTCTCCGCAGAATTACTAAATTCTTGAAAATGAGACTTGAGGTTCTTCTCTCAATTGGGCATGTCACAATAAGAAATGTGTCAAAGATGAGACAAGCCGATGTAGATTTTAATTGTCTAACAATTTCCCATATATGCTAACGGTGCTGGAAGAAAGTTTTCTAACAGCTTGTACTTTTTTTCAAAGTCTCACACATGATACCCTTAGGTATCAATAGTCTCCCCTAGCCTACAGAAGTACAGTGTCTATTTTGTTGTTTTGTTACAATTCCTCATCACTAGATAGCATTCACTTGGGCCTCGAGCTAGACCATAGGAATCTACCAATGGAACTGAAACAACATGTTGAAAAAAACAGCATATAAAAGAAACCAAAGAAAAGTTAGCACCCAGCTCCATTCACATGAGGAATAATAACATTTCTAACATTTTCGCTGCATGCTCTGTTCCCAGTGCTGTCCTTTACATGAATTTTTTTCTATTAAACCTCATGACCATATCATAGACTTGATTCTTATTGTTATTCCTCCATTTTGCAGATGAGGAAGCCTAGATGCACAAACGTTAAATAAATAGCCCAAAGTTCTGGGCTTCGAGCTTAGGCAAAGTCTGAATTCAGAGCCTTACAGTTTTAAACACTACACTGCACCCCACCCTAGTGTGAGGGGACGGTGGCCACAGCCAGCCCATGCATTGCCACCACCGCACCTCAGGGTTGACAAAGTGCTATCACACAGGTTGTAGTATTCGAACTCCTTTGACGTCACAGCAAACTAGCTCATGCCAAGAGTGGAATATGCTACTCCAAATAGCTTGGCAGAGAGAAAAACAAAGTATGAAGCCTCCAGCAGAGGGACAGGAATGTTTAGGCATTGCCATTCACTCCTGTCCCGGGGTAAGCTCTACAGCCGCAGTGTCTACTGCCAGCCCGGTGGTCTGCAGCATAGCACACAGTCTTGGTGTGTGTGTAATATTATGTCTGTTCCTGGAATGGGAGACAGACCTCTCCAGGAATGCCATGCTCAGGTAAGGCGAGTTAGGATCCTTGTTACTTCTTGCCATGCTCTGTTCCTGGAATCGGACAGTGGAAGTTGGCAACGGGACCCCTGATGCATAGATCCATGGGCAAAGAGAAATGTGAGAAAGACTGGGGCTGTCTCCTATGCTCAGACAGGACCATATCCGATCTAGTTAGGGCCCATGGGTAGCTAACCACGTCATAAATACTGGGAAAGGATCTCAACAAAGTAAGCAGGATCGGAAAACTGCAAATGTGCAACATGAGGGTCCCATTATTTAACCACTTCGAGACCAGCGTCAACGACAGTTGACAGCCACAGATGGACACGCACAGCGACTTTAGCCGACAGCCGTGATATGACTTTTCTAATTTTTCATTTATCAAAATAAACTTGTGAACATTTAAAAATAATGTCATGAAAACATATATGTCTATGTTACCTATTCTGATTGACACTACAAGTAAAGCTGCCTGTAAAGTAAAACAAGCTTTCAGTGCTTTCAAGCTTTCCTCATCACACAAGAGCAAAACAGATTCGTCGTCCATGCACAGCACAGACTGTCGTGCGGACTATGAGTGGCGGCTGTGGGCGAGGTTTCGCTTGGCCAGTGAGCACAGTCCCAAAGTGGTTAGGCTTAAGGAGTGACTGGGAAGGGCAGGCTGTGAGCCAGCCCTCTTCTCCAAGTCTGGTTGTGAGCTGACGCCACCTGGTGGCGATGGGTGTCTTCTCCAGCTTAAATATCAGTAGGGACAATTCTGGGTCCTGGGGCCGTCCGGGATTCCCAGGACAGCAGCAAAGACTTAAGGAATCTCCCTGTACCGGTAGTTGTTGGCTCAACCTGGTAAGATCAGGAGGAGAGAATTGTAAGGACATGGAGACCCACCATTCCCTCCCCTGCTCCTGGGGACAGAGTGCCTTCCCCCCGCTCCCCTGCCCTCCTGTCTCTCTTCCTGCACCCTTGAACACAGCATTTGCACCTGATCCTCTTTGTGTACGAGAGTTTGGCAGAAGATGGGAGCCAATCACCAAATGCTCGCTTCATATTATCTGACGGTGGAGTTTTATTGTCACCAGCTTCTTAAGTTTACCCGAGCTACTTCTATCAATTCCTAAACAATTCTGTATAAAGGGAGTCTTCACCCTTTACCCAGCAGGTATCCTTACTGATTTATATAGGACTGCATTCTCTTATTAGTCCTCAGGGAAGGGAAGTATGATCTTTTTAATGGTTCTTTTATAGATATTATAATCGTGTGGTTACAGAACAGCTTCCTGCGTTGACCACATCCCTAGGCAAGCACGTGACAGATGCTTTGAGAAGGATGATGGCTCGCCCTTCCTAGTTTGACCCACAGCACCTGACTCTGTGCTGAGCGCCTATCAGGTGCTGCATAAATCTTTGATGGAAGAAATGGGTGAATAAATCAGATGATTTGGAATCCCGGTGATATTTATAAGCCTTATAATAAAACGAAACAGGATTTTCTATAAGACCACATAAAAACTGTCCACGCTTTATTTTAAATATATATATATATATAGTTACTTGACCTGTTCTTACAGACTTCTCAATCTCAGAGTATCTGGGAGAAGAGGAGGACATCATTCATTCATTCAACAAACGTTTATTGAAGACCTACTATGTGCCCGACACTACAATAGGACTTGGAAAGACGAGATTTCTTGGTGAAAGACACAGCTCAAGTCCCTGCCCTAATTGAGCTAGCTCTTTACAGGCATTCAGTGGTTGAAAATTGTTGTGGACTGCATTGTTTCCCCACCCCCAAAAATGTATGTTAAAGCCCTAACCCCAATGTAACTGTATTTGGAGATAAAGCCTTTAAGGAGGTAATTGATGTTAAATGAGGTCATGCAGGTGGGGCCCTCACCTTGTAGAACTGGTCTCATTATAAGGAGAGGAAGTGACACCTGAGCCCTATCTCGCAGAAACAGCGAGGATGCAGCCTCTTGCAAGCCAGGAAGAAAGGTCTCGCCGGGGTCCAACCCTGGTGGCACCTTGATCTTGGACTTCTAGCCTCCAGAACCGTGAGAAAACAAATTTCTGTTGTTTGAGTCACCCAGCCTGCGGTATTTTGTCATGCAAGCCCGAGCAGACTAATGCAGAGAGCAGCAGTGGTTACCATATGAAGACAGGACACGAGGAAGGAAAGAAAGAAAATTGCTCACGGAATAAGAATACAGAGTGATTTTACTCATCAATTAGAACTTTTTTTTTTAAATTTATTTAACAAGATCGCTCCTTTTTTTTTTTTTTTTTTATGGAACCCAGCAGAGGAAAATCCACAATTTCCCTTGATGTGCCCCTTAATGATTACGTGGCTTTCTCAACGCTGTCTCGAGCCTTTCGCTGCACGGCTGTGTGCAACGGGCGTCTACCTGCGGCGGCTCACCTGCTGCTCCCACGGGAAGTCTCGGCCTGCGCATGCGCCGGCTGCTGCTGCTCCGGGGCCTGGCTAAACATAGCTGCGGCCCTCTCAAGGGTTTCTCAGTTCTCCAGTGAACCAAACGCTTTGATTCCCAGTTCTGGCTTTAATTGGCCAAGGGAGTGATGTATATATAAGCAATCTCTCTTCGTATCTCTGAATCAACGAAGGCAGTCTGCCCTCCCTTGACTCTTAAAACTAGGTGTGCACTCATCCCAGCTAACTGCCACATGCATTGCATCCCCGCTCCCTCAGCTAGACTCTGGGGGCTTGTATTTGTTATCTATCGCTATTTAATAAATTACCACAAACCTAATGGTTCAAACAGCACGTGTTCCTGATCTCCATATCTGTGGGTCACGAATCCAGCCGAGCTGGGTCCTCTACTCCAGGGTCTGTCACCAGGCTACAGTCAAGCTGCTGACCAGGGCTGGGGTCTCATCAGAAAGCTTGGCTAGGGAAGGAGCCAGTTCCAAGCACACCCAGATTTTTGGCAGAATTCTGTCCCTTAAGGGCTGTTGGACTGGAGCACTCGGTTCCTTGCTAGCTGTTGGCCAATGGCCACCCTGAGTTCCTTGCTATATGGGCCTCTCTAACATGACTATGTCCTTTACTGCCAAAGCATGAAATCCAAAAAGGCAAAACCCCACTACCTTCACTGTTATCCTGCTAGTTAGAAGCAAGTCGCTAGGTCCAGACCACTTGAGGGGCGTGGGTTGATTATACAAAGGCATGACATCCATGGGCAGGCAGCGTTAGAAACCGCCTTCCACAGTGCTGAGCAGAAAAGAAGCCACTCAGATCCATCAGTCATCTCTACATCTCTTCTGCATCCCTGGGAGTTATGCAGGGATACCTTCTTGTTTCTTGAGAAAAGGGAGCGTAGGAAGGTGACGCTGGTTTGGTTGTGATCAGCAATCTTTTAGAAGTCGGGTCCATGCATGCAAACTTTCTCCTCCTGCCCTCCAGACACCTGTTACCATCAGCCACCTGGATGCCTGATTGGTACCACCTAGTAAGCCTATCTGAGGTATGACTCGTATAATGTCTGCCAACAACTTCTCTTCCTGTCTCAGAAAATGGATCATGAGATCCCAATTTCTCAAGCCAGAAATTAAGAAGCTACCCCTGATTCCTTCCTCTCCCTCACTCTGCCTTTATGGATTACAATTTTAAACAAGTATTTCTAAAAGGCAGACTAAGGTACGTGGAAGGAGATCTACATGGCAATAGGGGGTGGCTATTTCATGAGGATGAAGGTGGGGTATAACATGTGATTTGGGTAAATTAATTGATCTCTGGAAGATCTAGTTTTCTCAACTAAAAAAGAGAGGATAATAACAGGAGACACACATTCAAGGTTAGTGTGAGGGTCAAATGAGATAATATCTTTAAAACGATGAGTATATCATATATCCCACAAGCCTTCTGTCTGCGTCCACTACATGCTAGCGGCTAGAGACACACGTTGTGGCTGCCAGCATTTGCTCACTAACTCAACAGTCAGCCTCTTCCCTTGTACAGTCTCCACTTCACAGGCCAAAAAGCTAACTCTACATTTTCCCAGCCTCCTTTGTAGCTAAGGATTTTTTTTTTTCTGAAAAGAACTTCCTTGAAGAAGGATTCAATGTCTGCAATATCAGCGGCCATCTTCATCCATGAGGCAACAAGCATTTAGTTAAAGACCGGCGCACTAAGGGTGGTGGAGTGGAAAATGTTTGTGTTTCTCATGACATCGTCGAACAGCAGAACCAATGCCAACCTCCAGCTACCTTCAGGCTTTTTGTTACCTCAGAAAATGAAACCTCTACATGTTTATGCTACTGTTTATCAGGTAATTCTGTTACCTGCAGCTGAAAGGATGCCTAACAGATACATTTTTTAATAGTGTGGAATCAAATATCTGAAATTTTAGGCCAGAATCTTGGTCAAGGTCACAACCTTTGTCAAGCCAAGGTTTGAAATCCTATCTTTTTTCCCATGACTTCTTATAGATAGTGTAAATGCAGGAAAATTGTGTGACTTTTATAATATGCTCTATTTGTGCTTCTTATTAATTTATCACATTTACCTAAAAACAATATCCCTGACAATGAAAAGAGCGCCACATATTCAAGGCTGCAATATTATATTAAAGAAGCAGTAAGGAAAAGAGGAAACTAAAAAGAGGCAGAATGTCAGAAAGAGACAACAAACAAAAGCCAAAGGAAAGAAATGAATATAACAATATAACCACATACAGCATCAGCCTTTGGTTTCCAAAATTTTTACAGTTGTCCTCAAGTGTAAATTTATCCTGTGACATTTTCCCACATTCTTTCTCTTCCTGAGAATTCCCAACATCCTATTTCAGGATCATAAGATATATATATATATACACACACACACACATACACACACATATATGTACACACACATATATACACACACATATATGTCAGACATGCAATTTACAAAGTAGACACATGCCTATTCAGTGTGAGTTCAAGGCCCAGTCAGGACTTAACTGCTATAAAAATCTGGTCTTCACTGCTGCCTAAAAGTGCCCATACCTGGCTGGAAGTACACTCACTAAAGTGCAGATGACATAGCAAAGAGACTGGTTCCAGACCTGCAGTGGCTGCTGGCCACCTGTGGTCATTGAGCCCTTGAAATGTAGCCAGTGCCATAGGTTGAAATTACAGTGTGTTATCTATACTGAGCTAAATAAAAACATATTTCTAAAATTCATTTCACTTGTTTCCTTGCATTTAAATATGGCTACTAGGAATCTTGATACATGTGGATCTCACTGTATTTTTTATTAGACAGCGCTGCTCTAGAACATGACAGCTCCCGCTAGCACAGCGGCCCAACTGCGTGTCCCAGAATGGAAGAACTGACCTCTAAACACTAACCACAGGACGTGGGCATTTCCACGTGGAGGATAGCAAGGTTGAAAAAGCACAGGTCTGAGCAGAAAGCGGGCGTGAGTCTGCCAGGTAGAAAGCAGGTTTAATGGGGTTTCTGAGAGGCTGGGGGTGGGGAATGGAAGAAAAGGGGAAGTCTTCAAAGAGGACAGTTGGCTCTAAAACCATGTTTAGGCTGCGGTACAATCCCACCTGGAGCCCATTCCATCTGCCTTGTCGGCTGTTCTCCTGTGCTTCTTGTGCCATTTATCCACACTTCAGTCACTTTCTCAGGGACATTTGGTCTCCATGAGCTATTTTACCTGGCTGCTCCTTCCAGCCCCTTCCATGACTCCTAGTGTGATAAAGGGCTCTAATGCCCCAGGGCCACTGTTAATGGCACTCTCATTGCAGAGATCTAGTTTGCATTAACTCAGACACAGAAACACAACTACAGTCTTGAAATGAGCTCTGTGCGGGCAGAGAATCTTTTCCATCTTCTGCTTAAAGCCTTCAAGACCTCCGTCCCCCATGACATATCGTCAGTTTCCATTAAGACCCTGGCATCCCGTAGCACTTTCTCTCTGGAAAGGATTGGCTGTGCCGGAGAAGCCCATTAAATGAACAAGTCAGCGAAGCCTCAATAAACCATCAGATTAACAGCCCAGTAGGAGAGTTACAATCCCATAAGTAATAGATTTAAAACCCCACCGGTCCCAGGTTATGAGTCAACAGAAGCATTTGACTGTGAATGTTTTCTGGGCCAAGAGCCATTACATTACCTGGTGGTCTCTGTGTGGGTTCCTTTTAAATTTAGTCCTATTTGAGAGTAGCAAAAAAAAAAAAAAAAGGGTATTTTCCAGATGACAAAACTTTGTGTTTTATAATACTCTGTGAGCCAAACCTTCCACATTTTTAAAATTAATGAAGCAAAAAAACAAAACAAAACAAAAAAAACTACATTTACTTGAGGGTAGAGCTGCTAGTCAGATCTGAAAAATGTTTAACTCCAATAAATGCCCCAAGTACAGGGGTCTCCTAGCAAGGGTGTCTCCCTCTCCCTGGAGCAGAAGCTGAGCTATTCCAGGGCCTTTGACCAGCTCAGTCAGTAAGGAAAGAGAGACGATAACCACACAAGCACCAAAATCTGAGGGCAAGAAGAAAGATTCCCCTCCGCTCCCCAAATCAGTTGGTGCATAGCCACCAGGAAAGCCACCTAGATGATGCTACCTGAGTTAGAAATTTGGAAAGCCACCCAGGGAGGAATATAAAGCCAGGAATACATGTCCCAAGCATGTGGACAGCATCACAGAAGATAGAACCACGAGGTACGTGATGGAATGTCGTGGCTCCCCGTTGCTAAGGAAACTTACCTACCTCAAGAAGAAAGCTTTCCCTTGCTGTGTGCTTTCCTGGGGATGTCAGCCACGTCATGCCTCGGTAAGAACTTACCCCTGGGAAAAGTGGCCTGTTTCTTTGGCAGTATCTCTCTCTACTTTCTCACAGAACAATACTGACTGGCTTGGCAAGAAGGACAGTGGGATACCTTTATGCTGGTGAGGTTGCCCATTTGAAGAGTGCAGTCAACTCTCGAATGCTTCAGATACCAATGCCTGACTTTGGGATTTGGCTGGGACAGTGTGCTCCGGATCCATGTCCCTTCTATTCTCTGTGAATTTGTCACTCTACCAACATGGCAGACCTGATTGGCTGCTTTTCCCAAAACTACTACACCATACTTTTTTCTCTATAGCAGAGCATTATAGAGGCTAAAATTGCCAGATACTTATTCTCTAAGCATCCTTGAAACGAGAACTTAGTTAATAGGACCTGAGGGGAAGTCTACACTGTGTCTTTCAGGAAAGGTTTTCTTTCTGTAGAAGGAAGCATACGAGAAGAAATTCCCCTTTTATTTCCTGTATTCGTTTCTGATGGCAAATCACACAAACTTGGTGGCCTAAACCAACAGAAATTTATGCTCTCACAGTTCTGGAGGACAGAAGTCCAAATGGATCTAAAGAAAGGTGTTGGCAGGGCCACACTCCCCGTGGGGTTTCTGGGGGAGAATCTATTTCTTCCCTCTTCCAGCTTCGGGTGGCTGTTGGCATTCCTTAGAGTGCGTCCACCTCGCTCCAGTTTCTGCCTCTGAGACTGTATCGCCTTCTGCTTTTTTGTGTATGTCAAATCTCCCCCTGCCTCCCTTTCGTAAGGATACCTGTGATAGCATTCAGGATCCACTCAGATAAACCAGGATAATTTCCCCATCTCAAGATTCTTAACTTAATCACATCTGCAAAGTTCTTTTTTTGCCACATAAAATAACTTCACAGGTTCCAGGGATTAGGATGTGGATAACTTTTTTTTTTTTAGTGGGGAGGTAAGGAGGGCGCAGGATATTATTCAGTCTACCAACACTCTCTATGGAAGTGGAGGAAGGATGAGGTGCTGGGGCAGTGGCAGCCTACAGTCACAGGAGTACAAGCCTGAGGATGCCAGAACAAAAAGAAGGAATGCTTCTGGCTTCTTGATGACATGGTGTGCTCCTGACATAACCAAATCTGGAATCCTCTACCCTGGGCTTCTTCTTCTTCTTCTTCTTTTTTTTTTTTTTTTTTTTGAGACACAGTCTCGCTCTGTCACCCAGGCTAGAATGCAGTGGTATCATCATAGCTCACTGCAACCTCCAACTCCTGGGCTCAAGCAATCCTCCTGCCTCAGCCTCCCGAGTAGCTGGGACTACAGGCCAGCGCTACTTCGCCGGCTAATTTTTCTATTTTTAGTAGAGATGGATCTTGCTCTTGAACTCCTGGCCTCAAGAGATCCTCCTGCCTCAGCCTCCCAGAGTGCTAGTATTACAGCACTCTGGGTGTGAGCCACCACACCCAACCTCCTGGGCTTACTTTTGAGTGAGATGACAAATCCCACTGAGTTGAGTACAGTGTTACTTGTAGCTTAATATTTCCTAATGGGACACAACTACTGATTTAAAACAAAACAAAACAAGGAAAACCCTGAGAAGATGTTTATGAAAGTGACATACAGCTAAAGGCAAATGAGTCACTCTTGCCATTGTTCTTATAAAAAATTTACTGATTCACAAAAGTTGCCTTTTGATTATATTCCCTTTAGTAATGTTCTATGATCTAATTGCTTCTCTGCATATGTCTAATTACCCTAACAAAATAGGTCGCTAGATAAGAATAGAAATGTTGAACCACTTGACTCTTACCTATTATGCACTGTTGGGACAACAGAAACTCTCCTTAAATTACATTATATTATCTGTGGATTTCAAATGCAAATAATAATGTAGATTCCTATAAGAATTGTTAATAATAACTGCACTGTGTTTGCATTTCATATTCAGAATGTAGCTATCATTGTTTCCTTGAGTATGTATAGTGCTCCAAATACTATGCCAGGCAGATATTAATAGCATTTCTCATTCTTCTCTCTCTATCGTACACACACACACATACATATTTCTCATTTAATTCTTACATCATTCTTCTAAAATATTATCTCCAGCTTGCAAATTAGGAACCTGAGCACATATTGGCTAAATAACTTACCCAGGATCACAAAGCTGATAAAAACCAGAGCCTAAATTCGTAAGTATATCCATCAGATTTCAAATTCCAGGAGCTAATTCTCGTACCTACTGCCTCCCATCACGCTATACTGTTTCTATGAGCTGATCCGAGATTTATCTCAAAAACATTCGGGAAAAATGGAGTTAACAAAAGGAAAATAAATACAAATAAATTTAATACCAATTGGGCTGATCACCTTACCCCTCACTTAAAGTCCAGATTAAAAAGAAAGGTGGGGAAGACAGTGTGGGAAGAATAGAGGAAATCAGAGAAAAAGAAAATAAACAGGGAGGAAGTCTCCAACCCTTGGAGACTCAATCCTTTAAAATAAGAACCATGGGCAGGGGCAATATTTGTAACCCTAACAATATTTGTACCTCCATAATATGATGAAATAAAAAAAAGTAAAAAAATAAATAAAATAAAATAAAATAAAATAAAATAATAATAAGAGCCATGGATCTATGAGCACCCACTTTAGTGGGAATCACCAGTTTCCATCTACAAAATTTATTAGTAACTAAACATCCCTCAACAACCAACATTTCAGAACGAAGGCTGAATTGGCCACTGAAAGTCACGGTAGAAATGTCAGTTGCCTAAGAACAAGCAGAACAGTCATGGGTTCTGCCAAACTTGCATCCTGTACACAGGAGGATAATCCCCAGCAATGAAGATAAAAAGGGTGGCAGGAGAGAAGGATAAAGTTATTTACTGATTTCATCGTAAGTTCTGCCTGTTCAAAGTACTGACTGCTTATATGAATATGTATAGATACTTTTATATATAATATTTTATATATAGCTGTATATGTATATATTACATTTTATATATGATTTTATATAATTGTGTATGGTTTATATGTTTCTATATCTCCCAAGACATTATTAACTGATAAAAAGCAATCTACAGAATAATATGTACAATGTAAATATCACTGTTAAAACTCTAGAATATTTTTATCTTGATTTTCTTTACAAATGTCTAATTTACTAATTTTAATGAAACAACCTAATCCCAATTGCAAGTACTCTTTTTCTTTCACATTTTTCTTCCACCCAGTTTTTAAGATACTCTAGTAGTATCTGATAGCCCATTATTAATTCCTCTAACTTTCCAAAAATACTAGACAGGATGGAAATGAACTATAAAACAAATCTGATGAATTTATGTCTAGATATACTGTGTGAGCAACTTCTCAATGACCAAAGTAAATAAACATTTTTATTCGTGAGTCAACATGCTTAATTAAATATTTGTTCCAGAAAAGTATTGCCCCACAAAATAAGGCTGTAGCCAATAACTGTCAAAACTGATTGTGGCGATTCCTGTAAACACATCTGTCTGGAAAAAGAGGTTGCTTAAATGGAGAAGCTGTTCTCCCTCTAAGACAACAGATTGCCTCCCTTGGAACCAGCTCATTAACCAAACAACAATTTATTTTCCAGATTCACTTCAAAACTCATACTTTATTGCATCTCTCAACCCAAAACATATGATACTATACCATAAACTTTGTCCAATTTTCAATCAGTCCTTTGCCTTGCAAGACTCACCTCAAACTATCTTGACCTCAGATAATAAAACCCTACAATGACCCCTCCTGACCACCACCACCACCCCCCGCCACTCCCCCCACCCCCCAACACAGCTGAGACTGTCAAGCTGGTGTTTCCGCTTTACTGCAGTGGATCTAATAAACTTAGCTTTGATTGACTAATAGGTTTTCTGGTGGTCTTTTGGGGATTTGACAGAGAGCACCTGTACCAGTCTGTGAGTTAAATTTGTTTCCTTAAATAAGATTCGTTAAGCTTTAAATTCCTATCTAGATCATGAGGAAGGCAATTGCAGGTGAGGGTTCGAAAATGCTTGCTTGCTCTCACCTGACATGTTCTTTTTCACCTTCCTGGAGGCCATTCCAGCAGTTCCCACTTCCACTTTGATTTCAAGGAGAGGCTCTTCCTAACTGTGGGGAAGGAAGTCACTGGGAAGTTAGAGAAGTGCCCCAACAAGTAGCTGTTCCAAGAGTCTTGTTTATTTTGCACTCCTGATGCCTGTTATAATGCCTGTTTTTCTGTTGTCTCAAAAACACATGAAAGGCCCCAATTCTGAAAATAATAGGTGAGAAGTACCCTTACATTCTAAAGCAAGGTACTTAGGCACATTCCTTATGGGATATAGCTACAAAATAGCAAAACTAGGCCTGTAATCTCTATTCCATCACCCACCACCAGCCTATGAAGGAAATACTCTTTAATATATATTCAAAGGTGGGCTTAGGAACAACACTTGGTAGAGGATTGCTAGCCTAGTAAGACACCTTTTGCATTTTCTTCCCTGTCACACTTGATTTTATAATTTGTTTACATGGGGACCCATAATTAGAAATACATTTTGCATTGAGACTCAGTGCACAAATATCTATATGCGTGTTTGGGGGTACGTGTGTGTATATAAACAGAAATAAAGGTTTTAAAAGAATAATACTTATTCTTACTACATGGGATGCACTCTGATATTTTCTATTCTGATCTACTGTATTCTATCTCTTTATTAAAAAAATAAATAGTTGCAAACCATGAAATGAATTTAACAACCAATGAAACACAACCTCCAAGTTGAAAAACACTCTCAGAGACATGCCTACAGAAACGGGAACATCTAAAAAAAAAAAAAAAAATGGCAGTCAACTTCTTAGTCCAGACTGGGTGTATGGGATCTCAGCTTTAGCTTTGGCTTTGGAATCTGAGTCCAGAGAAGTCATAGGACCAAAGTGAATTAGGCTAAATTTATTTTCAGGATTTGCTAATGGGTCAAATCCCACAGAATGAAAAATACTAACAAACCTCAGCTTCTTTCCTAGACTTTGCTTGGATTGCTAATTCCCAAATAGAGCCAGTAAACCTCTGCCTGGCAGAGCCAATTATTTTTCACAATGTTCTCTTCTTTTTTCCATTCTCCTATGAATGGTGATTCTAAAATCCAGGAATGTGCAAATAAAAAGGAAATTTGTTCAAGTCTCCTGGTAACTGGAGAAGAAACGGCCCTCTCAACTCTTAGCTGAGGACAATAACCAAGAAAGATTTTTTACTTGGGGAGAAGTGACTGCATTCCAAGGCCTGGCGACACAGTGTGTGGCAGACTTTGCCTGAGTGTGTGCATGTGTGTGAATGCAAACACCTTTTGTCATCATGTTGCAGAGAAGAAAGACCTTTCTCCATATCTCCTGTAAAGTCACAATGTAGAGAATTTTTGTTAGGATTCTAAAAGTCCTCATAACGAGAGTTGAACAATATTGTAAGTACATCCTTTAACTTCTGTTGAGAAAA
>VSMD01004878.1:120548-199382 GCA_008750895.1 Mirza zaza | reverse complement strand
CCGCCCACCTCAGCCTCCAGAGTGTTAGGATTACAGGCGTGAGCCACCGCACCTGGGCTGTCAAGGTTGTTTTAACACATTGGCTGCTACCCTAGGAAAAAAAATGTTTTCCTTGGGCCCTTATTATGAAAATAGAATAAAAACTTTGAAAACAAAATGATCCTTTCTAATTTAATGAAAAATTTGTTGTTTTTTATTTCCTGTGCATGGGTTATATGCAACTTGAAAAATAATTCTCGTGGCTCCCAAGGTAAAAAGACATGTGAGTTACATATGCTTCATGAGGCCCCGGGCTCAAAACTAGAGTGAGTTAAATACAACTCACATGGCAGTTAATGTTTTAATATTCTACTTTGTCTTGGAAACCTCCACATTTCTAGTCCTGGATGATGTTCTTCTGAATCCTAATACCTCTAGTTTGTATCCCATAGTTGAGTACTGAATAATTGGCCCATCAAGTCTTTTTGTGCTTTTATTTTGTTTAGGACTACGAGTCCCTGAACTTGGAGACAGGTTCTTAAGGGCAAGAACAGTGACTTGTACAATACTTTTGAATATTATATGGGTGCACAGTAAACAGGTGCTGGATAGTTACTTGCTGATTAACAACTTTTGTGAGAGCTTCTGGCGACTAAAAAGAAAGTTGGTGAGAGAGGAGGTTGCAACCTTTAATCAATAGCTTCATCCTTGGATATCAGCCTTATTATCTCAGCATGGGTAATTGACCCCATGGAATGCTTTGAGGTAGGTGGAGAACAGAGGAAAGTAGCCTTGTGTTACAAGTTCCTTGGGAAACCGAGGGCTAGAGAAGCCGAGTGACTGGCCTAGGATCACATGTCCAACCTCCAGAGACTGGAGAGATCCTGAATCTGGTGCCTGTTCCACACTTAACCTGCTGAAGCTTAATTGGGGCTGTTTTTAAGCATTAAAAATTTTCAGCCAAGAGTTTTCTAATGAACAATTTTCTTTCTTTGCCATGAGGGTATGAAAATACCTTCTGCCTTGAATGGCTGTTAATGAAAAGCATGGGCTTTGAAGTAACACAGACCTAGTAGTGAATCTACTTTATAAACAATATGACCTTGAGTATGTCACATTTTTTCACAACTAAGTTTTCTCTTCTGTATAAAAAAATACCTGTATCTATATTTCACAGAGTTGCAAAGATTAAATGAGACTATGCGTAAAGCCCCTTGTAAACTTTTTCTGACACAAAGTAAGTACTCAGTAGATGGTACTTGCTGTTATCACTGGTATCCATCTATTGCCGTGTTGTACCCTATGCCTCGTTGCTGGGATACTAACCAAGACATATTTTAGGGCCTTTCTCTATTTATCATCTGAAGCAGATTGTAGTGGACTATTTCCATGAGAAAACTAGGGAGAGCTTATCAGGCCATCATTTTGCTTCTTACTTGAACTATCTCCTTATAGTAAGATACCTCATAGGGCTTGACACATCCTCTTTTAGGTTTCACCAAGATCTACCTTAATCTTCCTTTTTATAGACACCTGTGGCATCTAGTTGCCTTAGTGGTTTGGAACCACGAGCTGGATACACTTTGGTTCAGGCTAAAATCTTAAGAAGTACCTGTGAATTTGCACTCACCCTTGCTGTATCCCCCAAGATTTCCAGCTCTCTGCTGGACCTTCTGATGCCAAGTCTTCCCCAGTTCCCTCCATGGGACAATCACTGTGGCGTGCTCAGTCAGAAGAAGGTGACTTTGTCTTCTGTTTTGCAAAGGAAAAGGCTCTCTGGCTCTTAGCTACTATAGTAATAAATTGTGTCTTTGTGAACCTGTGTGTAGCACAGGTAGACATTGAAAATGGCAGTTGCCCTTGCTATTGGGATTTTACTTCAGTTTAGGAAAAAAGCCTAGTGGGTGGATTAAAATACAATTTCAGCTTACATGATTAGTCAAATTCATAGAAAGTAAAATGGTTGCCAGGGGCTGGAGGAGGGAGGAATGGGAAGTTATTAAGTGGTTTTGGAGTTTCATTTAGGGAAGATGAAAGAATTATGGAGATGGTTGTACAACAGTATGAAATGTACTTAATGTCACTGAACTGTACATTTAAAAGTGGTTAAAATGGCAAATTTTATGTTACACATATTTTACCACAATAGAAGAAACTTCAGGCCGGATCTGCCAAGTTATCCAGTACCACAACTTTTGGGAGAAGCCCCATAAAGAAGGGTAGTTGATTGTCCAGTTTTCTTACAATTATGTTTATTTTCTTCATCAGAAGTACAGGGGTGCCCCTGCTTGAGAGGGGCACCATGTACCCAGCACTGTGCGGTGAATTTGGGTGGGGTGTCCTCGGAGAACAGTTACTGGCTGCTCTTACTCAGCATAGCCTGCCTCTGAACCTCAGGGAGCTTCTGAGCCAAAGGAGCTTTTCTGTTTACCCTTGATTCAGGAGCAACAAACAGGTATTTTCTGAGGATACATGACTTAGAACATCACTGCTGCCCGAAACAGATGTGCATGCACATTAACCATGATAATTGAAACCAAATTTTCCATTTTGGAAATACTTTTCGGTGAAGTAAGGTTTCCAACTGCAAAAACAAAGTCAGGGAAAGAAACCTCTTGATTCCCCGTGATCCCCCCTCCCAGATTTTGGTTTTTAGGATTTTGTTTGGTCAGTTTTAGATTGTTAAGACAGATCCAGACAAGAAAACTTTTGTGTACGATTTCTAAAGCAAGTACTTTATTTGGATGAAATTTGTCGTCGTAGAACTGACCTAATTTTTCAGAACTTTATGGATCAATCCTAAGAGTAGGTTAAAATGGAGTAGACATTCATAAACTATGTAAAAAATAGCTCAAACTTGCTTTTTTTTATTTTTTATTTTTTTGTGTTAAATAAGTTCAATGGCTTTCAGGTTATACATTTTTTTTTTTTTTTTTTTTGAGACAGAGTCTCACTTTATTGCCCAGGCTAGAGTGAGTGCCGTGGCGTCAGCCTAGCTCACAGCAACCTCAAACTCCTGGGCTCAAGCAATCCTGCTGCCTCAGCCTCCCAAGTAGCTGGGACTACAGGCATGCGCCACCATGCCCGGCTAATTTTTTCTATATATATTAGTTGGCCAATTAATTTCTTTCCGTTTATAGTAGAGATGGGGTCTCGCTCTTGCTCAGGCTGGTCTCGAACTCCTGAGCTCAAATGATCCGCCCACCTCGGCCTCCCAGAGAGCTAGGATTACAGGCGTGAGCCACCGTGCCTGGCCAGGTTATACATTTTTAACTTTTTATAATTTATGAGGATTTTTAGACTGTCAGCACAACTTTCCTGGACATTTCTTTTTAACTTATGAAAGTATATTGTATATTGTAGCCCATCAAACCCACACATGCAACAGCTCAGCTCTCCTATTCAAACCAGATATAAGGTTGGCTTCCAAAGTGCCATATAATGAGGGATGTGTTTTCTTCTCATCTTTCTCTCATCTTATCTGATTCTGTCTGTCTGAATTAAAGTCTGTTATGTCTTACAGTTTTACATAGCCCATTTAAAAGTTTTTTCTCCCTGAGTTTTGAAGAAAGCAGTCTGTGAATTGGGCTTTTAGGAATGTGATTAGTAACAACCTGTTAGAGAGCTTGTTTATAAAGAAACATATTACAGGCCGGGTGCGGTGGCTCAAGCCTGTAATCCTAGCTCCCTGGGAGGCCGAGGTGGGCGGATCGTTTGAGCTCAGGAGTTCGAGACCAGCCTGAGCAAGAGCGAGACCCCATCTCTACTATAAATAGAAAGAAATTAATTGGCCAACTAATATATATAGAAAAAATTAGCCGGGCATGGTGGCACATGCCTGTAGTCCCAGCTACTTGGGAGGCTGAGGCAGCAGGATCGCTTGAGCCTAGGAGTTTGAGGTTGCTGTGAGCTAGGCTGACGCCACGGCACTCACTCTAGCCTGGGCAATAAAGTGAGACTCTGTCTCACAAAAAAAAAAAAAAAAAAGAAACATATTACAGAAATGGCAGCAGCTCCTGGTGAGCTTTGATGAATCAGGATTGGTTTATCTGGAGGCCGGAGTATGGAATGTATGTACTGAACTCCAAGTTCAGTACAATTAATAATACTGATTCCAATACATACTGCAACTTCCCATAATCAGTGGAATGAAGTCGTGCTATATCGCAGGTCCTAGAAAATTGAGTTTCTTTTTTCATTTGGCTTGGTTTGGCCACGCAAGGAAGAACCTCAGAGAGTGGGACATAAGGGGTTGGGCTGCCCTTGGTCTGATAGGCTGTGGATATTGTCCTAAGTCAGTGGACATTGTTATTGAGAGCACAGGCCTTGCAGTCAGGTAGACTTGGGTTTCAGTGCAATTTCTGCACTTAATAGTGATTGGGACTTTTTGACAAATTTTACCTCAATGCCTCAGGAGATAATAGTACCTACCAGATAGGGTTGTTCTAAAGATAAAATGAGATAATAGAGGCAAGGTGCTTTAACATATTATCAACTTTCAGTCAGTGTTAATTGTTATTAACTGCTACCTGAGATCTGTAGCTTACTGATGTATATCTTCTATGTGTCCCTGTGGTCTGTTATAGGGAGTCAGCTTGGTGCTATGAACCGTTTGAAAGAGTATGAAAAGCATGGGGCTGTGTGGTAGCCTGTGTGGAAATGGTGTTTGTTGATAGCAGGACTGTGCCATCAAGTCCTGAATCCTGCTGGCTGGACATCTTCAAGTACCAGGTCCTTCTTTAATCAAGAAGTGGAAATCTTAAGTTTGGTCATTTTGTCTTGAACTTTAGGGTTGGGATACTTACTAGCAGTATTTTCCCAGAGCTCCATAGGTTCAGAAATCCTATCTAGTTTGCGTCCCATTGCTGCTCACACTTAGAGAAGCAGAGTCATGCTGATGATGTCTTCAGAACCTAAAGTATGGTAGTCAGCATATCATCAGTTTATTAATTTGCAGTGAAAACTATTGCTGGCAAGATATTCCTGAAGTCCTACTACCACTTTCTTTCTTTCTGAGGGACAACATGGGGGAGGCCAGATTGGTCAAAAGGCTGCATAGGGAACTAGGGACTGGGTTATAGCATTTGAATATTTACAAGTTTCAAGCTCCTCCACAGCAGGGATCTGACCTGAGGCTGAAGCAAATGATGCTATCTGATGATTAAATTACACTCTTTTCTAGATAGTGTGGGATGGGTTGGACCAAGGGCTTTCTCTGTCTGATTCTTAGTTTTTGGTTATTCATTTCTAAATGTTACTTTCTTTGTTGAGGGGTTTGAATGCATTCAGCATAGTTTGCTCTGGCTCAGAGTTGTTTTGCCTTCTTTAGGTGACTGCCTCTCTTTACTCTGTCTAATCTCTAGCTTGAACATAATGTGCTTGGGTTCCACGTGTGTGATCAGTATTAGCCCCTGACTTCTGAACTTTATTTGTATCTCTTGAAGATTTTTAAGGGAGAAACAGTTCATAACATTCAATAGCGTTTGTCAGACCCCCCTTTCCTTCCTTGCTCATTCTCTCACACCTTGGATGCTCTGGAATTCCTCATTCGTTAGATTCCCCCAAACACTTCTGCATAAGTCACCTGCTCGGGGACTTTTCTGTCTCCTATATTTCTGGCATGTTTTTTAGTGTCCTTTCCTTTCCATTTATTGCCTGGATTTTCTTCAGCACTGGAAAGAGCCTAAGAACTGACACAGTAAGCAGCCACCCTTCTCGCTTTCTTCTCCGTTCTCTAGTTGATGCTGGTTTCCCTCTACCCTCATTCTCCTGATTCTTATCACTAGTTTCAGGGGACTGGATTAGCTGAGAAGTCTACCCCCCATGGAGTAGGGGAAAGGAGAGGAAGTTGAGAGGGACAAAGCCATAATTATTTTAATGAGGGAAATGAGGAAAGCTACAGTAGTCAGTAGTTATACCTCATTTAGTTATCTACTCATTAATTTACTCAATAATTATTTATTGAGCACCTATCATGTGCCAGGGGCTAAGACTACAGAGGGATGTAAGAGGATGTAAGACACCATCCTGGTTCTCACGGAGCTCACAGTCTGGAGGGGCAAGTGGTGTGCTGGAGCCAGCACTCGACTACTTGGAGAAGCTGCTTGTTAAATTTTCAGGAATTTTTTGAGTTATTAAATAGAGCCAGTGTTAAGAATTAAATTATATAACTTATAAATGAGTTATATTAAAAACAAATGTAATAAGTATTCAAAACTCATCACTTCCTATTATTTTACTATCGTCTAGGCCTTTGAAGTCATTTCTGTTTCTAAGATATCATATTGCAGTGGTGTGCTGTTGCTTTCTCTTCCCAAATCTTATGTTCAGTAATTCAGGTTGGTAGCTTGAAATCTGCCATGGTGGGAGTATTTATACCATGGAAATTGGCAAATGTTACAAATCAGGGTTCCCTTCCCCCCTCAGCCAACTGTTAAACATTTACCAGCACACACCATATAGGGGAGATAGAAAAGTAAGAGATAAGTAAAACACAATACAGAGGGAAGCACAGAATACTGTGGGAACCACAGAAGAGGGGAAGCTAATCTAGTGGGTAGTGGAGAATGATAGGGAAGACTGCCAGGAAGAGGGTAGAAGGGCTGATAGGAACTAGCTAGACATACGAGAGGATGGGTGGGGAGAGAAAGTGTTTTCTAGGCAGACAAAACTTCACAAGGCAGAAGAGCCTGGTGTATTTTGGCTATTGCAAGTATTTTAGTACTAAGTCATGAGAAGTCTTTAGGGCAACAATGGGATTATGAAGGACCAGGCTAAGTCTCTGAGATTGATTCTGAATACAGTGAGGAATGGGTGAGAGACTTCATGTAGGACATGCCTCAATCACATTGATATTCTGGAAAGGTCACTCTGGAGTCTAGGAGGAAGTTATTATAATAATCCAGGCAAGAGAGTATCATGCCCAGGAATGAGGTTGTGGTCATAGTGACTGTGAAAAGGGAAAGAGGTGTGGAGATATTAAAGGACTTAGGATTGGTAGGATTGTGGTTGTATGTGAGGGGTGTAAGAGACAGCGGGAAGGAGATAGCAAGGATGACATCCTATATAATAGTTTCTGGATTGGATTGGTGAGTGGGTAGTGGGTCATGCCTCTGAGATAGAGAATACAGAAAGAGGAGGAGGTGTGAGAACATGTGGAAAATGGCTTAGATGATCATTTCTGTATATTTCTATAGAAAGAACAAAGGTTCTGCCTGGCCTGTACTTTCTCCCTACATCTGTGATTGTTGACCCATTCAAATCTTCAGCATGACTCAACTTGAATACTGCTGGAACCCTGGACATTGGGATGCAGATGAAATCTTCTTTGTTTAGCAGCGAGAGCTTCAGGTCTGGTGGGAGGGGTATATATAATTATGTCAACTGTGGAGGGAGTTTGGTAGGCTGCATACCTCTTGTGAGATTGTGAAACCCTGAAGGCTAAATCACTTCAGTTAGACTAGATGGGGATTTCATGAAGCCTGGTGTGGTTTTAATAGGGGCTGGGACCAGTTTTTGCTCTTGGAGAAATCAGCCACTTTGTGCTTCGAGTAAGGGCATTTGTTGTTGTATGCTTTTCACCACAAAACCTTTTGTGGCTAAGTCTGCCTAGAGAAGTGTGTGTGTGTGTGTGTGTGTGTGTGTGTGTGTGTGTGTGTGTGTGTGGTTGATTGATTGATTTTGGTTGGGACTGAGTAGGGTGAAAAATATGGTCTTAGTCCCTGGACAACAGAGTGAGATTATATCTCCATGTGGTCTTCACAAGTGGGGAGAGAGGATTCCCCAGCCTTATCTAGGATTAAGAACTGAGGATGCTGAGCATCGCGCCTTGGTAGGGTGGAGATAGGGCAATCTGTTGGGGACTAAGTAGTGAAGATCTAGAATGAATGGAGGGAGAAAAGTATAGGCGAGGAAATGATGAGATCTAGCAGCTCTGTGCCTAGGCATGTGATCCTAGGCTGAGGCATGTGAACGTGCACTATATTGCTGGAGGGTATAGGCTGTTGTAGAAATAGCTTGAGCTTCAAGTCAAGGACACCTGAGCCCAGATCCCGTTTCTGCCCCTTATTGTTTGTGTGATCAAGATTCTTAACTTCTCCAAGCCCTTAGATCAGGGCTCCTTAAACTTTTTAAACAGGGGCCAGTTCACTGTCCCTCAGACCGTTGGAGGGCCGTTGGAGAGTGCAGCGCACATTCCACACATGCGCACTGTGGGCTGGCGACGAGTTGGCTGCTAAGCAGGACAGGCAGTGGCGGCAAAAACACCCGGCGGGCTGGATAAATGTCCTCAGTGGGCCGCATGTGGCCCGTGGGCCGTAGTTTGAGGACGCCTGCTAGATGTCCTTTCCTTAATTTCTTGCTTTCTGGCCTTGGAGTAAGGAAAGACACTAACTATAAAAGAAATTATGCTTGTGGGATTTCTCACATGACGTTTTTCATCTTTTCTGGGTGTTTCCTCTCTCTAATCATGTTTTGTGGCCTGAGTTTTTCTTTACCTGCTTAAACATACTATTATAGTAATTTTCCTTTGTTCTTCTTTTGATATTCATATTCCTCTGCTCAGCTAATTTCATTGTCTCAAAGTTCAGATGTCCATGGCTTGCATTTACATGCTGAACTGAAGGTGGGGAAGGAAGCCAAAGGGGGAGTCTGTTAAGGTCAGACAAGCTGTAGGTTTGGCATGCTGGTTGTATTTGAATGTTCCTATAGTTATGAATCCCAATGTGAGATCTGTAGAGATTCTTAGGCCTCTGGAATATTCTCTCAACCGTAGCAGCCCTTTTCTCTGGCCAGTTTGCAAGGCTAGGTGGTAGCGTGGACAGAGGCCCACTATGGAAGGTCAAAGAAGACTACCCTCAGTGTCCTAGAGCTGGAGTGAACTGTGGGGTCCTCACATCTACACAAGTGGGGAAGATCCTGTTTTCCTACCAGCAAAACAAAGCTTAGCCTGATCCAAACAGAGGTAACTCCAAGGTCTCAGACTTGACCTTGGAGCTGAATAGTTTCACCAGTTTGGGGAGAAAGTCCTGTCCTGGCTCATTCTTTTGATTCCTCCTTTCTACCTCCCATAAAGTTGATCCATATTGCTCAGGAGTAGTTGGGCAGCTAGCTGGTACCCCATAGGGATTTGAATGTTTTGTCTCTTGATTTCAGTACAGAGGGCATTGAGCTTATGAGTGACACTTGCTAGTCACTACCTACTCATTTGGTCTCCATAGATATCCTTTCTTTCTGTAATAATTACAATCCCTTGTCTTTCTATGGGACTGTGGTTTCCCAAAAGCTTTCACTCCAATGCCACTATTCTCTACACCATAGCCAATATGCTATTTCTAAAGCACAAATTTATTTACCTGCTTCCTGTCTACTTCTCTATTTAAAAACCTTTAATGGCTTCTCATTGTTTCAGAAAGAAATCCAAACTCCTTAGCTTTGCTTATATGATACTTATAAGACTGCTCAGCCTTCTAGCCTTTTGTCTTGGTAGCTTCCTCTAGTGCTCTCTAGTTTTACTAAACTGCCAGTACTTTGAACACACTGTGCTCTTTTTCTCCTCCAGGTCTTTGTAAATACTATTTCCTCTGCCTGGAATACTCTTTGTCTTCCTTTTTACCTGGCTAATTTCCACTCTTTCTCAAGGTCTCAGCTTCTTTATAGTTTTCCCTCAACCTGCCGTTACTGGGATAGTTGCCTGTCTGCTGTTCTGTAGTACCTATTGAATCATAATACTAAAAGATACGATGTTTACTTGGCATTTCCCTCTACTGAACTCTAAGCTTCATGAAGGCAGGGACGTGCATTGTTCATCACCGTTTCCCTTCAATTTAAATACAGTGCCTGGCATGTACATATAGCAGCCTCCATTAAATGTTTGTTGAGTGAACAAACATCTCTGTGAAGTGAGTGATGCAGTGCTCAGTCCCCTTCAATTTTGAAGATGGAGAGATGGAGGATAAGGACCTTGCACAAAGTCACAAAGTACTTGGTGGAAGAAACTGAGCTAGGATCTGCCTTCCTCTAGAGGAATGCACTTTTCATTGGAAGATCGTGCAGAAATGCCTGACCCAGTACATTTTCTTTCCTGCTGGGTCGGTGTGAGGATAACAGGCTGACAGAGATGCTTCTGGTGGGTGGGTAAGTGCGTGGACTTGTGGCACTTGCAAGCATGGAATGGGTTTACCGATGTGTGATCATGTCTTTCCCTCTCTCTTCCTTCCTGTTCACAGCATCAAGCTGAGCTCCCAGCCCCAGACACAGGCTGGAGATGATGAGAAGAACCAGAGGATGATCACCGTCAACCCTGCCCACATGGGGAAGGCTTTCAAGGTTATGAATGAACTACGGAGGTACTTTTTCCTATGTTACCTGTGCCCTTTCAGAAGCAACTTGCTGGGTGAGCTTCATTAGAGGCTGAGAACAGAAGTTAGGACACCACTACCTAGGAAATTCTGACTCCTCCCCACCTACTGTCAGTTACTTGGCCTCCTCTTTCAAACTCTGATTAAGACAGAATGGCTTTTTCTTGCTGATTTTCCTGAGTTCTATATAGATTCTAGTTATCAGCCCTTTATCAGATGTAAAGAACGCGAATATTTTCTCCCATTCTGTAGGTTGTCGTTTTGCTCTCGTGATAGTTTCATTGGCTGTGAAGAAGCTTTTTAATTTGATCAGGTCCCATTTATTTCTTTTTGTTGTTGCCGTGATTGCTTTTGGCGTCTTCTTCATATATTCTTTCCCTAGGCCAATATCTATAAGAGTTTTTCCAACATTTTCTTCTAGAATTCTTGTAGTTTTCATGTCTTAGGTTTAACTCTTTTATCCACTGTGAGTTGATTTTTGTGAGAGGTGAAAGATGTGGATCCTGTTTCAGTCTTCTACATGTGGCTATCCAATTTTCTCAGCACCATTTATTGAATAGGGATTCTTTTCCCCAGTGTATGTTTTTGTCTGTTTTGTCAAATATTAGATGGCTATATGAGGATGGTTTTATATCTGGGTTTTCAGTTCTGTTCCATTGGTCTGTGTCTCTGTTCTTGTGCCACTACCATGCTGTTTTAGTTGTTATAGCCTTGTAGTATGGCTTCAAGTCTGGTAAATCGATGCCTCCCAATTTGTTCTTTTTGCTTAAGATTGCTTTTACTATACAGGGTCTTCTCTGGTTTCATATGAAGCGTAGAATTATTTTTTCTAGATCTGCAAAAAATGATGTTGGTATTTTAATAGGGATTGCATTGCTGTAGATCACTTTGGATACTATAGACATTTTAACAATGTTGATTCTGCCTACCCATGAGCATGGTATGGTTTTCCACCTGTTTATGTCTTCTGCTATTTCCTTCCTCAGTGTTTTGTAGTTATCCCTGTAGAGGTCTTTCACCTCCTTAGTTAAATATATTGCTGGGTATTCTCTTTCCTTTATTGCTATTGTGAAGGGTATTGCGTCTTTGATTTGGTTTTCAGTTTGACTGTTGTTGGCATATAGGAATGCTACTGATTTCTATATGTTGATTTTGTAACCTGAGGCTTTGCTGAATTTGTTTATCAATTCCAGTAGTCTCACAGCAGAATCTTTCACTAAGTAGAATGGCGTCCAGCTCTATCCAGATTAATACAAGAGGTGCTATATCACCATTGTTTTTTTGTGGTGAGTAGAACTCCATGGTATATATAGATCACATTTTATTAATCCACTCATGTATTGATGGGCACTTGGGTTGTTTCCACATCTTTGCCATTTTGAATTGTGCTGCTATAAACATTCTAGTGCAGATGTCTTTTTTGTAGATTGTCTTTTTTTCTTTGGGTAGATGCCCAGTAATGGTATTGCTGGATCAAATGGTAGTTTTACTTTTAGCTCTTTCAGGTATCTCCATATTGCTTTCCACAGAGGTTGTACTAGTTTGCAGTCCCACCAGCAGTGAATGAGTGTTCCTATCTCTCCACAGCCACACCAACATTTATTGTTTTGGGACTTTTTGATGAAAGCCATTCTCATTGGAGTTAAGTGATGTCTCATTGTGGTTTTGATTTACATTTCCTTGATGATTAGAGATATTGAGCATTTTTTCATATGTTTGTTGGCCATTATTCTGTCTTCTTTTGAAAAGTTTCTGTTCATGTCCTTTGCCCACTTTTTAATGGGGTTGTTTGATTTTTTCTTAGTGAAGTATCATAAAAATGGAAAAACAAGCACTGCATGTACTCACCATTAAATTAGTATTAACTGATCAACACTATGTGAACACTTAGTAGTACATTCATCAGGTGTTGGGCAGGTGAGGGAGAGGAGGGGATGGGTATAGTCACACCTAACTAGTGCGGTGTGCACCGTCTTGGGGATGGACACACTTGAAGCTCTTGACTTGGATGGGACAAGGGCAATATATGAAACCTAAACATTTTTACTGCCATAATATGCTGATAAAAAAATTAATTACAAAAAAAGACAGAATCGCTTTGCCAGAAATCTCTCTTTCCTTTGTATTTATTTAATACCTATCATTTTAGTGACTAATCACAGGGGAAAATCCTTTATGTTTACAGCAGGTCTGTTCATAAACTTGATTTCTAGTAGAACCAGTTGCTTGAAAATCAATAATAGAATAATTGCAACACCTACAGACAATTACAGATTAAAGATTGTGGATGTCATGTATTTTCTTTTGGTGTCCCTCTCTCATTCTATGGTCTGAATTTAGCTTGGCAAGATAGTGACATAAATGGAAGAATATCTAGCTCCTTAAATGCAGTTTAACTCTGTAAAGAAACAAACGAAATGCAAATATACTCATTTTCTCTGAGCTAAATGGCTTTCGTTGTGTTTGTAAGGGCCAGTGTACATGTTTGAGAAGCTTGTTGTAAGACCGGTTCAGGGCACTGAACATGTTTTTCTGTCCAAAGACTATGTGCACAATCTCTTCCTTACCAGAGGGCTCTGAAGCTTCCTAAGCCTGTGTCATTATTTATTACATCATCCTGTTGTAATTATTTGTCTCACCTTTTCTCTGTAGCTCATGAGCTTTCTGAGGGCAAGGCGACTTCTGTGTACTTTTTATTTCTAGCACATGGCACTTCATTGGAGCTTCTATTCATTCATCAGAGATGCCCAGAGGCACTGGCTAGGCCCTGGAATGAGTGGGTGAAATTACAAAGTAAAAAATGTAAATAGGTTAATGAAAATAATCTTTCTACAGAGCAAATAGGTATTAAGAAGGAGGAAAACATTAGGTGCCTGACAGATGGTGGGTATACAATGATTATTTTTGTTTCTTGAAGGGTGCTACAGAAGCGAGTATGTTAGATTGGAACTGTGGAGAACCCTTCCTAAAGGGAGGCGATGCTTCAGCTGAATTTTGAAGGACAAGTAAGAGTTAAAGAAATGAAGGGTAGTGGGGATAGGGAGAAGCCTTCTGAAAGGCAGAGAAAATGGCATGTAGCCAAGGAAGTGTTTGTTGAGTGGGGGATTGAACTACTTTTAATAATCAAAAGTTCTGATTCTGTGTTTATTCTCTCATTTCTCCTTTCTACAAGGCCCAGGCTTTGGCATTAAAAACCAAGTTAAATTTGTCGTGTGCTCTACTGCTCAATTTTTATTAGGCTTTCTGCCAGATTTCCTGGAAGCTCTGCCTGTAGCTCTCTTAGGCATTGGGCAGTGCTGATGCTCATGCTTATGGGCATGGTTCTCTCGTGACTAAAGAATTTGTGTTGCATTCCCTAGACACTGTTGAAGTTCCTCATTTAGTTCCTTTGCATATGGCTTGTGTCCTTTGTCTGATTTATGAGTCCGATTTAAGAGTCTCTTACCAGGCCTTATTTTGCCTGGTGTAGCCCACTCCAGTGACTGCTGAAAGGGAATGAGCTCAGGGAATAGATATGCACACAAGATTCCCCCATCCACGCTTTCTATTACTAGCATCTTTTCTTTTTCTTAAATAACTAAAAAAAGTCATCCCAAGTCCTTGTTGCTTCTGTTACAAGTTACCATGTTTTTGTATTTTTTTCCCCAAAAAACATTGAGTTAGATTTAACCTCCTTAACAGTCTTGCTGCTGCTTCTCTTTTCTGTTTGTTCTGAGGAATGCTATTTCCCTCAAGATGCTCTGGGGGAAAGGAGAGCTCTGTATTCAAATGAGTTTGAGAAATGCTATATACTGTCTCCCCTCCCCACTCTGAGGTTCATAATGCATATTGGCATATTAAAGCTCTGAGAAGTCCTGCAACAAACTTGTCTGACTGAGGATTTCCCACATGTATTTGACTACAGAACTCTGTTTGGTAGTGGTTGGTATGTATAGACTTAATGTTTTGTTAAACTTGTTTTGGAAAACACTGATCTAAATACCTGACATAGTCCTTGATGAAATTTAAGTGAATAATCTTCCTCTTTTTGTTTTCCTCAAATGCACTAAATCTATACATACTTGGCTGGCTGGGAAAATTGTTCTGTTGTAAAAGGAGTATATATTTGTTATAGAACATTTAGAAAATACAGATGAGCAACAAGTCATCTATAATTTTAATACATAGTGGTAACCATTGTTAATACTTTGGACAACATACCTCTTTAAAGTAAATTTCTCAACCTGAACTTTTTTTCTTAACACTATATTGAACAAATTTTTCTTTGTTATTAACTGTTCTACATCATTAAGTGGATGAATGATATCTTATTTTTAGTTTATTTTTATTTTTTTAAACATTTCCCTGTTGTTGGATGCCTGGGGTTTTCCCAATTCCGAATATAAACAACACCTGCAATGGTTATCGTTACCTGTACAACATATTGGTCACAAACATAAACTCTGGTTTCAAATCTTGGCTCTAGTACTTAATAACTGTGTGACCCTGGGCAGGTTAATTAATCTTCCTGACCTCACTTTTATCAACCATAAAATGAGGCTAATAATAGTATCAGTTTTGCAGGGTTGTTAAGAGGATTAATGAATAAAATTCTTTAAACAGTGAAAGCACATATATTACTGTTGTTAAATGCTTGTACACATTCATGATTATTTCTATAGAATTAATTCCTAGAAGTAGAATTGTTAATTTCAGTAGTCTGTAGAATAATAACTATTCCTTAGATATTGTCCAGAGTCCCTGGCACATAGTGAATATTCTGTAAGTGTTAGCTATGATGATGATGATAATGATTTGCTTAAGCACCGCACTAGGTTATAAGAATATGGCAGCAGATAAGAGAGTCAAAGTCTTCTCCTCAGTGAAGCTTGTATTCTCATGGTATCCAAAGGCTATGTCCAGTTCCAATGTATTTTTTACTGTTTTTTTTTATTAAAATTTATATATTTTTTACTTTTTCTTTCTTCTTTTGATCAAGAGGAACAGGTACAGAGTTCCAAGGTATTTAAATGGCTAACTTCTAAAAACTGGAGTGGAATAGGTGAGGCAGGGAGAGAGGGGGCCTGAATTGACAGTTTATTGATCTGGATGAGTTTAGTGGGAAGTGGAGAGAGGCTGGACATACTTTGTTTTGATGAAGGCCTGGGCTATAGCATCCTGCCTTCCAGGGATTAGGCTAATGAAATGTTACATGATATTCCAGGGACCTGGGGTTATTACTTGCATTGTTTTCACACTCCCCCTCCCTCAATTTTAAGCTATTTTAGTTCAAGCACACTTTGCAATTTATGAATCACACAATTCACAAGTTTCCTATTCTTTTTACTTCTATTGTAGAGAAGGGCTGTTGGCATGGTAACCGCCCAGCCTTCCTCCTCCTTTTGCACTTCATTGCTCTGCTCTGGCCAGACCAGAGCTGCCTCTGGGCACCAGAGCCCTAGTGATTCTTTGGTTCCTGACTCACCAGCCAGCCAGCAAATGGGGATGTGGTCCTTCCTGGAGTAGCAAACCCTGACCAGGCCTGAAAAAAAGGCGGCAGGGAGAATGGAGCAACCAGTGAGCATTAAGAATCCACAGACAGTGTTCTCTATCTCATTTTGACAGTTTTAACCTCCCATTTCACCCATTGCAAACCTCATCTTTTTGTTCAGTTGGTGTGCCACTATGTCTTTATTACTAGTAATGAACCATCTTAGCATGTTGCTTTCAGTTTTTCTTTTGGTAACAGATTCATCAAGATATAATTCATATGCCATACAATTTACCTATTTAAAGAGTACAGTTTAATAGCTTTTACTGTATTCATAGTAGGGCAACTACACTCAATTTTAGAATATTTTCATCACCACAAATAGAAACCCTGTATTCTTTAACAGTTAGCCACTTCCACCCCTTCCCCTGTCCTTCCTCACCTCTACCAACCCCACCAGCTGTAGGCAACCACTATTCTACTCTCTGTCTCTATAGATTTGCCTATTTTAGAATCATATAACATGTAGTCTTTTGTGTCTAGCATCTTTCACTTAGCATAACGTTTTCAAGGTTTATCCACGTTGTGGCATGTCTCACTACTTCATTCTTTTTTGTTGCTGAATAATAGTTCATTATATAGACATATCACATTTGGCTTTTGGCTATTATGGGTAATGCTGCTATGAACATTCATGTACAAGTTTTTGTATGAGTGTATATTTTCATTTCTATTGAGTGTATATCTAGGAATGGGATTGCTGGGGTGTATGGAAACTGTTTGACTTTTAGAGGAACTGCCAAACTGTTTTCCAAAGCAGTTGCACCATTTTACATTTCCATCAGCAGTGATGAAGATTCCAATTTCTGCACATCCTCTCTAACACTTGTTATTATTTGCATTTTTGATTATAGCCACCATAGTGGGCATTAGATGATATCTCATTGTGGTTTTGAATTTCTCTGATGATTAATGATATCTAACATCCTTTCATGAGCTTATTGTCCATTTCTGTGTCTTATTTGGAGAAATGTCTATTCAGATCTCTTGTTCATTTTCACTTGGGTTATTTTACATTTATTATCGAGTTGTAAGAGTTTCTCATATATTCTAGATACAAGCCCATTATCAGATAGATAATTTGCAAAATTTTTATCTCATTCTATGGATTGTCTTTTCACTTTCCTAGTGGTGTTATTTGAAGCACAAATGTTTTAAATTTTGATGTCTGATTTATTGTTTTTTTTCTTTTATCATTTGTGCTTTTGGTGTCATATTTAAGAAACCATTGCCTTATTTGAAGTCATGAAGGTTTACCCCTATGTTTTCTTCTAAGTATTTTATTTTATTTTATTTTATTTTTTTTATTTATTTATCTTTTTTGAGACAGAGTCTCGCTTTGTTGCCCAGGCTAGAGTGAGTGCTGTGGCGTCAGCCTAGCTCACAGCAACCTCAAACTCCTGGGCTTGAGCAATCCTGCTGCCTCAGCCTCCCGAGTAGCTGGGACTACAGGCATGTGCCACCATGCCCGGCTAATTTTTTCTGTATATATTAGTTGGCCAATTAATTTGTTTCTATTTATAGTAGAGACAGGGTCTCGCTCTTGCTCAGGCTGGTTTCGAACTCCTGACCTCGAGTAATCCACCCGCCAAGCTTGGCCTCCCAGAGTGCTGGGATTACAGGCGTGAGCCACCGCGCCTGGCCTCTTCTAAGTATTTTATATTTAGCTCTAATATTTAGGTCTTTGATCTATTTCAAGTTAATTTTTGTATACCAGTGAACTAGGGGGGCCCACCTCATTGTTTTACATGTGAATATCCAATTGTCCCAGCACCATTTGTTGAAAAGACTATTCTTTTCCAGTTGAATGGTCTTGGCACCCTTGTAAAAAATCAATTGACCATAAATGTGAGGGTTTATTTCTGGACTTTCAGTTCTACTCTCTTGATCTATATAGCTATCTTTATGCTAGTACCACACTGTCTTTTTTGCTGGTTCATATTCTTCCCCTCAACCTCTTAACCATCTCCTACCTCTGAACTCCAAGCCCATGTATCCATTTACCTGACTGATAACCCCACTTAGATGTCCAATAGGTAGCTCAAACTTAACACATTCAAACCTTAACCTCTAATCTTAAATATTTTGTGGGAAAAAAAGAAGAAAAATAAGCTAACATTTGCTGAATATTTACTATTAGCACTATGCATTATCTCATTTATAACATATTTCAATGTTATGACCCTTTGGGGACATTGTATGCTTGTCCACACTAGAGAGTTCTGGGGTAGAGGCCTAAACTCAGGTCAGTTTGATTCCAGAGCCTGAGCTCCTTCCTAACAGCCACATTATACTTTTTGACAAATAATGAAGTATGTAGTTCTACTTTTCTGTCCTCAAGACTGTTCTTTGCAGTGGTATGATAGCTCAGGAGAAAGGATCCCATAGGATCCCTGGTGACTGGAATAGGAGTACTTGTGAGCCATGCAGTGCTTTAGAGCTGCCTCTTTCCTTTTCCATGTAGAGTGGATACATAGAGATAGCTCCAGTGTGCAGAGCTCCAGTGCTTCCCCATCCCAAGGGAAAACCCACCCTGTGTTTTTGGCAAGTGTCTCTTGGCCAGTGTCCCAGGTTAGCGTTTCTCTGGCCCAGAGACATACTTCTCACCCATCAGAACTCTTCTCACTCATTTGCTTAACTGAATTCTCCATCTTTATTTCCTGTTCCTTCTTGTTTCTTTCCTATTTGTTCAAGAATTGTCAGCCTCCCTGGATTTGTGCAAGGTATCCACTCTGACATTTGATTGTTAAGCTCCTGGCACGGAAAATTTGTTCAGCATTTCTGACCCTTTTGTGTGTACAGTTTCCTTTTTAAAATATCGGTTACCAAAAAAGTTACCGATTACTCTTAAATAGCAATGATAACTCCATTTTCCAAGGTAAGTTTATTCATGTTAGGAATAACTTTTTGCAATAAATTTTGACCACACTAAAAAGCCTGTTCTCAGGTGGTCTCTTCAATCCCATTTTGTCCTTCTGATATGTGTCCCAAAGCTAGCTAAGATAGGTGAGAAAACTGTGGTGAATTTTGTTTATCCATAGCCAGTTAGGGGTAGAGCCAGTTCTGATCCTGGTTGCACTGGTTCACTCTGGTAAAGTTTGTGTGTAGGGTGTGCTGTCCACTGCAGGGTGAAGCCCCAACCCCTAGGTTTTGCCTCTTGGTGGCCAAAGGTGTTACCCTTCCCAGAAGCCCCCTCACTATACTTTATTCCATTTGTTCAACATTTCCTGAGCATCTCTCCCTGTTGGAGCTAACCAGCCTTCTGTCTTTTCTCATTCTGAGTATGAGCCCGTCATGGGGCATTCTGGTCCTGTGGAAAAAAATCACTGTATCTGGAGTAAGGGGAACTGGATTCTGTGGCTTTGGACTTCTCTTTAGGTCTCTGAGTTTCATAGACCAGATCATGTCTAAGGGCATTTGCAGCTCCAGCCTTCCCAGACTTTATGATTCTATTTCTCTGATAAATGAACCTAAACTACTGTCTTAGTAGTTTGAACCTTAGTAGTTTAGAACCTAAACTACTGGCTTTAACGTTCTACACCAGAGCTAGTAAGTATGTAGCTTCTCTTCCATCTGTCAGGCATGGCACCCTCATTAATTGGTCTCCACGTTCTCACACAGAACTCATTCACGACCTCAGACTTCTCAACCTGCTAAATAACCACTAGCAGTGGATCACAGTTGAAATGTGTTTCCTCCTGTCACCCCTTCTACCTCTAGTGCTTTAATCTAAAGGAGGGGCCAGTGGTGATCAGACACCACAGAGGTTAAGAGCATGGGCTTTTCTGCCTGCATTCAAATCCTGTCTCTAATGCTCCCTTTCTGTGTGACACTGGGAAAGTTACTTTACTTCTCTGGACCTCAGTTTCCTCATTTGTAATATGAGGCGTAACAATTAGCTCTACCTTATACGGTTGTAGAGAGGATTAAATGAAATAATATGTGTAAAAAAGTGCTTAGAACAGTGCCTGGCACATATAATTCAATAAATGTTAATTATTATTATCGATTTTAGGCATATAAGAGCTTGGACGACTGATGAAGGAAAAATTCTTAGAGCGACAGGACCTTGTGGGACCCTATTAATCTCTAAAGTAGTCAAATATCAATTCCCTTTATGAATGTGGGTTGATCTCACTCATTCATTTAGTCACTAAAAATTTAGGGTCTGCTGTGTGCTGTGTATGCAGCCACATGTCTTGGATACAAAAGTAAATGACACATTCTTTTCTGAGTTCATGGTGTATTGCGGTGACAAATAAGTAAAAAGGTAGTTATAATATTTCTAATAATTGCAGTGATTGGAGTTTGCCCAGGGTCTTTACGGAGCACTGTGTGTGCAGGTGGAGTCTTCCTGTTGATCGTGTTAAATGAGAGAGGGAGGAGAAGTACCTGAGTCTGGCTTCCTCTTACTACATGCAGTGGGCCCCTTGGGGAATCGTTAGTACTTGGTCTTGCTGGTGGCACATCTCAGTGGTGTCCTCGTGTTCCTCATCATTCATTCAGTTGCTCAGTTGGCAACTCCAAGCTTTTGCCCCTGCTCCCTGAGCCACTGTCCCCCTAATTCTCAGTCAGAGCTTACGGATTGGGAAGTCGAAAGGTGAGGACAAATGATGCAGCCCTGAGTTTATGGACAGGGAGTAGTTAGATCTCTCTGCGTGCCTTAGGAAAGCGTGTGCGTCAGGCGTAGCAAGGGCTTGGGAAAGTCGAGGAATCCATCCCTCTGCCTAACACAAGATAGAGCAGGTCTCTGTGACAGCTTTGCATAGTGATAGCGTGAAGCCCGGGTGGGAGAAGAAAATAACTTGTGTATCATGGGGATAGGTGTCCATGCTGTGACCCATCCTGTCCCCTCACTGGTGTCTTACAGTAAACAGCTGTTGTGTGACGTGGTGATTGTGGCAGAAGATGTCGAGGTAGAAGCCCACCGTGTGGTCCTGGCGGCCTGCAGCCCGTACTTCTGTGCGATGTTCACAGGTATGGTGAAGGGCAAACATGGCCCAGGGTCGTGGGGCAATGTTGAGGGGGTGGCACGAGGGGAGGGGAGAGAGAGAAGACTATGAAACCCATCACGAGGAGCTTTGTTTGCCAGGTACTGTGCTTTGCACCATGGAGGACTTGATGGAACCAAAGCCCCAGCCAGGCCAGTTGGTTATATAGCGCCTGCCCAGCTTGAGAAGAGGTAGGATCATATAGGCCACTAGTTCCCGCACGTAAGCAAGTATCATGACCATGTGGGGCAGCCTGTTAACCATGTAGACTCCTGGGCTCATCACCAGGCCCGCTGATCTCTCGTTTTGCAGATGGAGGACCCTGAGCTGAGAGAAGGGGAAGGATTTGCCCAAGGTCACATAGGGAATGAGTGGGACCTGGCTTCTTGACACCTGGCCCAGTACTTTACCAGCTGGCCTACATCTTGTCCTTCCCACCCCTTCCTTTCAGGCCATGGGCCTTCTGTAGCCATTACAGGAGAGTGGAAGAGATTTGGAGAAGTGACAGTGGGGTTTGGCGGTGTCGAGACATAGGAATAATCGAAATATGGCAATCCGTTTCAGTACCTTTGCCTGCATTCCAGAGGGTCCCTGTCTCCTGGGCATGCCCAATAGCCTTGTCCCGCTATTTCACATGTGTTACTTCTGAGTCTGAAGTCCCTGAAACCCATGGGCTGAGCACATCTGTAGTCCCACACAGCACCTCCCTCAATCAGTCATATGCAGTGCTCTACAAATCACTGCTGATAGAGACAGGAGGAGGAGGCTATTGGGCTTGGTGGATCCCTCCGACTGGGTCAGGTGTTCCTTCCACATGCTTTCCAAGTGCCCTGTGCCTACTCTGAGTATGGTGACTGTCACTCTGCATTCTTGTCTGTTACCTGGTTTGCCTGTTACCTGGTCTTGTCTGTTACCTGGTATTACCTGTTTGCAATACCTGTGCCCTGGCATCTCACATAACTGGCTGCTTCTGATCCTGCAAATGTCTCCTCGAAGAGGCCTCCTCTGATCACCCTAGTGATAGTTCCATACCACGACTCTTTCCATCCTATAACTTGACTTTATTTTTTCTTAACATTTATCACTATCTGAAAATCATCTTGGTTGGTTGTTTATGTGTTTTTTACCTATCTCTGCTCACTAGAATATAAGCCCTGTGAGGGCAGGGACCTTGTTGGACTTGTTTGTTACTATATTGTGAGCACCTGGTATGTGGTAGGACTGCAGTATTTTTTAAATGAGCAAATGAAATGTCTCCTGAACTTCACTGTGAGCTTTGGACATTTGGGGAACATGTCTTGTTATTATTGAATCCTCAGTGCCCACCAGAGGAGATGGTGAATAAGCGAAGATCAAAAGAATGAACATAAGCTGGCTAAGAATGGGTGAGTGCAGGCACATTTTTGCTGAATGGGTTTTAACCCTTTTCCTAATATATTACTCAGCTGGGCAAAGTGGTTTTGGGCACTTGTGCTTTGAGAGTTCCTCATGTGTGTGTGCCCCTTGGCTCATCATGTGAAGGGGGCCTGGTCTCAGCTTGGAGTTGTGCCTCTGGTAAGTGGACCAAGCCACTCTGACCTCACTTTGAGCCCTGGGCCAGGAATTTCATAACGTAACCTGGAAAACCAGCTAAGTCCACTGTCTGGAAATTTTTAGTCACACTCCCTTTAGAATTATCTCAGACACTAGTTGTAAGTGTTTTATTTCTTTTTCTTTTTTCTCTTTCCTTTATGCATCTCTATTTCTTTTAAAATAATTCATTTTGTCTGCAACTTCAACAAATAGCTCTGCCAGTCATTCTTTGTGTGTATGGTTTGGACAGTCCAGTGTTGAGAGAGTAATCTATTTGGAATTGCAATGAATGTGGTAGTATTGGCTTCACTCTTTGCTAATGAAGTTGCATCTGGGGCAGTGGAAGTACCGTAGCAAAAACAAAGTGAAATTGGGAGAAAAGGTGTTTCTGGGGCAGATCTTAGATTCTAGTAATTGAAGGGAGGAGAGAATCAAGAGAAGGAGGCAGTCTAATGCAATGCCCAGCCCAAGCCTTCCTGGGAATTTGGTTACCATCCATCTTTCCATCCTTCCATCCATCCTTCCATCCATCCAGTCACCCATCCATACAAACACAATTCTCATATGTTCATTACAGAAAAAAAATCAGAAAATGTGAGCACATAAAAACTAAAAAATTACATGTTATATAACATCTAGGTAAGAGGATGGTCTATATCTTTTCAGATTTTATACTTATATACATATACAAAATATATATATATATATATATTTTTTTTTTTTTCTTTGAGACAGAGCCTCACTTTCTTGCCCAGGCTAGAGTGAGTGCCATGGCGTCAGCCTAGCTCACAGCAACCTCAATCTCCTGGGCTCAAGCGATCCTACTACCTCAGCCTCCCGAGTAGCTGGGACTACAGGCATGCGCCACCATGCCCAGCTAATTTTTTATATATATTTTTAGTTGGTCAATTAATTTCTTTCTATTTTTAGTACAGACGGGGTCTCGCTCAGGGTGGTTTCGAACTCCTGACCTTAAGCAATCCGCCCACCTCAGCCTCCCAATGTGCTAGGATTACAGGCGTGAGCCACCACACCTGGCCTACAAAATATATTTTTAACATAAATGAGTTTATTTTATATGTGCAGTTGAATAGCCTTTTCTGATGTGTTTTTTAAAAAATTGCTATTCATCTTCCTGGAACATTCTTCTTCTCAGTCTCTTTGCCTGCCTTCATTACTTCATTGTCCTTCATTACTGCTTAGGCATTACTTCCTCAGGAAGGCCTTCCATGACCCCTCTGGATTAGGTGACATTCCTTTGCTACTTTCTCCTATGGTACCTATTATTTCTCTTTATATTACTACTCACTCATTAATTCCTCAACATCTGATTTCTCTGGTCAATTGTAATCTTTATGAGGGTAAGAACTATATCTTTTTAATTTACTGCTGTGTTCCCACTGCCTAGCATGATCTTCCACACAGTAGGTGCTCAATAAAGATTTGTTTTTGTTTAATGGAACTTAGCCATATAGCATGAATATCTTTCCATGCCAGTGAAATTGCATCTACATCCTAATTTTAGTGGCTTCATAAGATTCCATCATATGTATCTTAGTTGAGAATCTATTTTCTTATTTATTGGAAATTATAGTTTTTTCTAAGATTTTGCTATTCAAAATAATGCTATAATGGGCATCTTTGCATCTTAATCTTTATTTACATTCCTGATTATTTCCTTAGAATAGATTCCTAGCATAAAAAATACTTGGGTAAAGGGTATGCACATTTTGAAGACTTGTGAGATGTACGCACTGCCCTAAGGAATAGTCATACAAACTGATGCTCCCATCAGCGGTATATGAGATTTACATATTTTTGAGGCCCCTTGGCTTTCCTTAAACCTTAGTAAACAGGTATAAAAAACTCTAGTAACATTGCAAAACTTTTTTATAATTATCAGATTTGGCTTCAAAATGCCTAAAATTCATCATGAAAAGGTCCCACTAACTCTCGTTAAGTCCACTTTTATCAGCATGTTTATGGCCAAAAGGATAATAAAATACACACAACTTTCTTCTGATGTGAGTTGTGTGATTAGGATCTTTACTCAGGCTGAACTGTTTTTCAGTCCTCTGAGTTCATGCTGCCCAAATGTCCTGTTGTGGTTCTAAATACCCACCCCACACTCCTTGATCATGTCCTGCCCACAATAACTTGGAATAAATGCGAAACCAAGGTCTGAGTGCCCACCGGAGAGTGTCCCAATCCAGCCAGCCTGTAAGAAGATCTGGGGTGAGCAGTCAACCTAACTGCTCTCCCTGCCTTTGAGTGGAGAGGCCAGCAGTGCTGTGTTCTGTCCTTTTTCCTATGAGTGTGGAACATTGAGACTTCCTCCCATCCTCTCCATCTAGCACCTCCATCCCCGGGGAAGCCATTTCCCCAAAATAGACTCATCAGTGTTTCCCTATTTATATCATACCCTTCTCTTTGGGTTCTGTGCCCCATCGTGTTTGTACTCTGTACAGGTCTCTGACCTACATGTCATCCAGATACTTTAAAAACAACCCCCATCTTATGGTGTTAAAGGAACTGAGGTCATGGTGGCTAAAAGACACTTGGGTTTCCATCCCAATTGAAGCCCTGGGAGTGATTTGTCCCGCTCATCTGCTTCTACTGTACTCCATGCAGTGACTGATTTAGATTGGTTTTTATTTTTTATTTTTTTATTTTTTATTTTTATTTTTATTTTTATTTTTTTTTTGAGACAGAGTCTCACTTTATTGCTCAGGCTAGAGTGAGTGCCATGGCGTCAGCCTAGCTCACAGCAACCTCAAACTCCTGGGCTCAAGCGATCCTGCTGCCTCAGCCTCCCAAGGAGCTGGGACTACAGGCATGTGCCACCATGCCCGGCTAATTTTTTTTTTCTATATATATTAGTTGGCCAATTAATTTCTTTATATTTATAGTAGAGATGGGGGTCTCGCTCTTGGTCAGGCTGGTCTCGAACTCCTGAGCTCAAATGATCCGCCCACCTCGGCCTCCCAGAGAGCTAGGATTACAGGCTTGAGCCACCTCACCTGGCCGGTTTTTATTTTTTAGAGAAGAGCTACTGTCCCATTTTTATTGGATTTAGCCTGATGTTCCCCTGGTATCTTTGAACACATGGTGAGTAGAAGTAGGGAGAAAAGGTCAGGAATGTGCTGAGGGGGAGGGGCAAGAGGCTTAGAATTCAAGTAGACACCAATCCATCCACAAAGCAGAATAGCAAGGGCCTGGCTCTCTTACTCACCTCCTAGGCATGAACTCATTCCATAGAACCGTTGTTTTGCCCTTTCTTCATGCCAGACCCTATCCGTCCCGGGTCTGTGGCTCATGTCTATATTCTGAGTGTTTGCATGGTGCATTGACACCTTTGAAGAACTTTGCATGACATGGAGCCCAGCAAAACTGAATACAAGGCAATGGGGCAATGAGGGAGGCAGAACCAGGGAAGTGAATTACTTCTTTGGACTTGAAGGAGTTTGTGAGTAGTATTGGCAGTATATAGGGTCTGCTTTCTGAGAGTTTTGCCCCTGAGGAGTCAGTTCAGAAAAAAGAATAAAATAGGTAGAATAGGTAGAATAGTTCAGAAAAAAGCACAAGGGCTGTCAGAAGCCACCTGGGATTAAGGAGTAATGAGTTAGTCACCTTTGGGCTGACATAGGGTTTCTTCTTCCTGTCCCTAACATACCACATCAAAGTCAGACATTCTTTTCTGGCTTAGGGGAACCAGATTTTGGGGTGAGGGCTGCAGTAGTCATGCATCTAGGAATAGAGACTGCTATTTATCCCCTTCCCATCCCCAACCATCTTCCTATTTAAAGTGCAGCTGGTTTGACCGAGATGGTCTGGGGTAGACTTGTCTGGACTTGAGTAGCTCAGCCTTTGGAGATAACTATTGGTAAGGAACATTTTATGAATGTTCATGAAGGAGGTTTGGAGTTGGTGATGTGGGGGCCTCTTTGCTAAGGATTAAACACAAGAGCAGTAATGCCACCTTGCGTTAGGAGATAGTGTGGTGTTTTGGAAAGGGCTTTGGAGTCATAATGACCCGGGTTCCAGTCCTGACCCTAGACTTAATAGGTATGTGGGGAATTCACTTATCCAGTGTGATCTGTGAGACTGGAATAGTAACAGTAAACAGGGAGCAGATACAGGTAATGGGTATAAGGCACCCAGCGCAGAATAGGTACTTAATAAAGTTTGCTTTTATGATTTGTAGAGCATTTCATTGTTTCCAGAGTTCTTTGGCTGTGAAGGGTGGTGGTGGTTAGGGTTGATCTGAAACATCTGTGTGGCTACACAGGCATTTCCTTCCTAACTTGGTGTTCCCTGTGCCTTTGCCAGGTGGAGGAGGGATGAGATTCCAGGGAGGGTAGGTGAGGGGATGATAGCCATTCTTGCAGCTCTGCGGGATCCCACTGTCCTATCCCTCACTCTCTCGTTATCTCCTTTGATCCTCACACAACCTTGGGATGAAGATAGGGCAGGGGATGTTCTTGTTTCACAGGTGACGGAGATCAGCCTTTGCTGGTCAAATGGCCCAGACCACTCACCTGCAGTGGGGGTGGCCAGGATTCAAGGAGGTGGCAGAGTCTTTCTCTCACGTGAGGTTAATGGTTGATATAGGCCTTAGTAGTGTTCAGCTCTAGCCAAACGAGTTGGCAACCCAAATTGCAAGACTTACATGAGGGTTAGAGGGAAAAAAGTTCCATAACCATCTCAGTGTCCATGAAGAATTATTATATAAACGATAGATTTTCCTGTTTTCTTTCTACCCAGAACATGAGACTAAATTATGGCAGTAATTCAAGTTAGGAGCAAGGAAGAATTCTATAACATAAGGACTCTTAAACACAAGTTTTCCTTCTCTTTAAGGACATATTACTTTTAGGAGTGGTTGGTGGTTTCGCTGTGGTTCTTTAGAGAGACCTACCATCCAGTCTCCCATTTCTTTCTCATTCTCAAGTCTTCATTTACTTAGTAATAGGGTTGGATATTTCTACCAGTGATTCTTCTAGACATCTTGAGTTTTCTGTGATAGCGAAAGATTTTCCCTTTTCACTCTTCCAACCCAGCGTCCTTCTTCCTTTCCTCTTTGGCAGACTTTCACCTGAAAAAGTCTCAGCTATGCCCATAGTGCTCTTGCTAGGATCTAGAACTAAGACTCAGATGCTCGTACCTAATAGACTTGTGGGAATACTTGCTCTCCTGAGCTCTCTATGGTCCTCAGAGACTGCTAAGTGCAAGGCCCTACAGTAGAATCTGAAGATTTAAAGAAGTTCAGGACACAGTCCCATAGTTCAGGCCTCCATCGTCTTTCACCTGACATTCTGCTGCAGCCTTCTAATCGGTCAACCAGCCACCTGTTTTGTTCCCTCATCTCCAACTCATTCTCCATACTGTGGCTATAATGATCATCCCCAAATAAAATCTGATATTAATTTTATAATATTAATGGTATATTAATCTGATGCTTAAAATCTGTCAGGGGCTGCCTGTTGCCCTCAGAATGAAGTCTAAACTCCTTAGTATGGCTCAAAAGACACTTGAGTGATCCAGTCCCTGCTCATATCCACAGCCTCATCTCATCACTCTTCCCTTTGTATGCTGGGCCACAGCAGGACTGAACTTCGTATGGTTTCCAGATAGGTTGTGCTCTTTCTTACTTCCAGATCTTTATATACGATATTCTCTCTGTCTGGAACATTCTTCCTTCATTCTAACTTCTCTTCTGAATAACTATGGCTCCTTCTCCAGATGAATGTGTCTTAACCACTGTGATGAAGAACCAATGATTCTTAACCAATCTGATGAAAACAATGGACTCTATCCCCAGAAAAGCAAATATGTGCTGTTGTATGCTCATCTTTTTTATATATATATATAGGTTTAAGGTACAAGAATCCTTGGCTTAAGAACCTTTCAAGCTGAGTCCTCCTTTCTAACATTTAATACCCTCCACCTCTACAATTGTCTGTTTACTTGTCTCTCAGTCACCAGACTGAGCTCCATAAGGTCAGGGCCATACTTGTTCACCATTGTGTCCTCTGGGCCTAGCTCAGTGCTTGGCATGTGGGGACACATTTAGTACATGTTTGCTGAGTGAATGAACGAGCACATACCTGCCCTTGAGTAGATCATGTTCTATTTGGAGAAACAGGACATGCATGTTAACAGATGACAAGCACAAGATGGAAAGGGCTAAAAAGATGTGCAACTGACAGGCATTGTCTGAAAGTTTAGAGCCTGAGGTGGCCGACTGGGCCTCTTCCCTCTTCTGGGGAAAAGCTAGTAGAGGAGGGTGCTTGGTTTGACTTCAAAGATGGGAGGACGTACAGGTTCATGTTCTATTTCCTAGAAATATTTTGTCAAACTGTTAGAAGTGATTGAAGTAGCAAGAATGACCAAACCCTTCATGGTTTCTACCCCTCAGGAATTATTGAAGCCCATAGAATTATGAGATGTCAAGAGAACCTCTCTTCTTCCTCTTTTTCTCACTCCAGCAGATTTTTTTTTTAAGTCCTTGTTACGTGGCAGGTACTGTGTTACGTGGTGAGGATATCTTGACAAATAAGCTTGACAAGATCCCAGCCTGCTTGGCTCTTTGGTAGGTATGAAGTCCTCACTTGCCCTCAGCATTTGGACCGATGCCTTGAGTTTGGGAATACTTTTATTAAGGTCATCAGTTAGGGTCAGATTTCACAGAGGGATTTATTGAAAGTGACATGGGATCTAGAGTTAGGCTAAGATCCAAATCCCAGCCCTGCTTCTTAGTACCAATGTGTAAATACCTCCTGAAATGCCAACTTTATAATTTATAAAATAGAGGTAATATCATCTACCTCATGGGGTTGTTAAGGGGATTAAATGAAATAATATGCATAAAAAAGCCTTCACAGAGGGCCTGGTACATGGTAGTGACTGTTAGTATGGCTATTTTTCCGGCCTATTTAAGCTAAAGTCTCAGTTTGGTGTAGTCATTTTTACTGGTTCTTAAGAGATAGTAAGATTGGATTCTACAAGTCTATGTGACTTATACAGTTCTCTAATTTACTACAAAAGAGCTTTCTTAGAAAATAACTATTGTCTTTGATCCCCTAGTTTTTATTTCACATTTTTCTTGCTTATTGAAGTTTTACGTATTTAATATAGAAAATTAGAAATTTCAGAGTATATCTAAAGAAAGCAAGAAAAGGTCTCCTCCCAAAGTCCCACTGTCCAGAAAACTGTGTCTTCACCTTTTCTGAGTCATAGATCCATGTAAGAATCTGATAAAATGATCTGTCATCCCCCCAGAAAAACGGAACTTTTATGCTTATATAAAAATATTTTCATATAATTTCAGGAGTTTCCATTTGTTTACCCCAAAGCTACAAAACCCAAACCTGACTCCCAAGCACCAATTCCATAGATGGAAAACAGTTATCCTGGGCTCTGATTTACACTCCCATGTGGGCTTCTGAATCTCTGGGTTCTTGCAGTCTGGCTGCTTTTTTTTTACTTTTATTTTTTAAGGACCAAGTTCTTATACTATAATTGGCTATCTTTGATTACCTTTTGTAATATAATCACCAACTGGACCTTCATTAATGAACTTCTTAGTGGCTGTTTAGAGAGAGAAGCTTAACTTCTGATTTTCGTGTGTGTGCATGTTTTTGTTTACGTGTCTCAGAATAAACTCGAGAGAGATTATGAGAGCCTGTCTTACAGTAAAGGAGGAATCTACCATCTTTTCCTGTTTCCTTTTTGCGTCTTTGTTCTGCTCCAGGGCTCTTTGTGCTGAGGCCTTTTCACTGGTAGGCAGAGGATGGAGAAGAGAGTGAAGAATCTCACGTCCACCTGATCTGGCAGCACAGGAAGTAGGCAGGGTTTGGAATGTTCTCCTCCCCGCTTTCCTCCCTGTTCCAGAGCCATTCAGATGTAGAAGTGTGTTGGGACGGGCACTGTGGATTGGTGGAGGAATCATGTGCCGTCCACGCAGCCTGGAGGTGGGTGTCTGCAGCCCACACGCTGTACTGTACTTTATTTTCTTGGCTCCGAAGCACAAATTCCGCAGAGAGGAAAACCGCCCAGGCTCTGTTTTCACGCTCACATCAGGGCTTCTGGATTCCTTCTTTCTTGCAGTCAGGTTGTCCTTTATTGCAGTCTACACAGACACACGTGTTGTCTGTCTTTCCTGCTGACAGCAGCAGCCCTTGTCCAGTGAGCCTGGCTCTGGATAAACCTGTGTGTTGTGTACAGAACACAGGCTGGAGTCAGGGCCCGGGGACCGTGGAAATGTGCCGCTGCCGCCCTCAGTCACAGCCCCACCTTTTCTCTTTCTTGGATTATGATCAGGGCCTCCCCACTGTTCTCCTCGCCTCCAATCTAGCTTCCACCCTGCATCCAAAATTTCATTCAAAAATATCCATCTGCTGATGTCATTCCCCTCATTTGATGTCAGATTCCTCAGGGGTGCTACCCTTAGGATAAAGCCAGACTTGTTTATGTGACTTACAAGGCTCTGCACGTCCTGGCCCCGTCTGCCTCTCCAGCTTCCTTCTTTTCACTGTTGCCCCTTGTACCAGCCACGCCAGCCTCTCACAAGAATAAGTAACATTTATTGAGTGCCATTCCCCAAATGTATCCTTTTGGCACTTTCTCCCCTTTGCACTTATGGGCCCTTCATCCAGCCCATCGTTTCTCACTTTCGTTGCCTGTGGAACTCTGCTTCATCCTCTTATATCCAGCTCAAATGGGACCCCCTACTAGGATGCCTCTCTGGAGCTCTCAGACAGGGTTTCTTGCTCCCTCCTCTGCATTCTTAGGATTTAGCATAGTGTCGTGGGCACACATGTGGCCTTCAGAGTCAGACTCCCTGGGTTTCAGCCCAATTTGGTCCCTTACTAGGTATATGATTGTGGGCAAAATGAATCGCCTACCCTCCTATGCCTCAGTTTCTTCATCTGTAAAATGAGGAAAATGTTAGTAAATCTCATAGGTTGTGAAGATTGAAAGAGGAAAGACTTAAAATATTTAAACACAGTGCTTGGCCATAATTAGCACTCTATGAATGGCGCTTGTTACCAGACTATTAAGCTCTTGTCGCCGATGTTTATGAGTATTTTTGTACATCTGCTTTACTAGACCTATGATCCTTGAGGACAGGAGCATATCTGGTTCACATTTCCTGGCCTCGTATGTAGAAGTTTATAGTAAATGTTGGTTGAATGGGGGATTGCACACAGACTTGCCTCCAAAATGGAAATGGGCAACAGACAGAAGGAGGACTGCTTAAGATGGGGTTTGTGGGTGATCACAGACCAATGTTGCCGTGACCTTGATGTCAGCTCGTTTGTCCTCCCCCATGCCGGAATCCCTCCCACTCTCTCCCAGAGCACGGGCGATGCTTTTGTTTCTAAGCGAGGATGGGAGGCGTGTGGAAGTTAAGCATACCCTGGGTGTCGTGTTCATGTCCTTTTCGTTTTTGTTGTGAATTGTAGGTGACATGTCTGAGAGTAAAGCCAAGAAGATCGAAATTAAGGATGTGGACGGGCAGACGCTGAGCAAGCTGATTGACTATATCTACACGGCTGAAATCGAGGTGACCGAAGAGAATGTCCAGGTAATCTCAGCCCCAGCTGACAGCTCAGTGTGTTGCACACTCAGGAACCACCAGTTTACAGCATTAGTTGTTTTTTTTTTTTGAGACAGAGTCTCACTCTATTGCCCGGCTAGAGTGCCGTGGCATCAGCCTAGCTCACAGCAACCTCAAACTCCTGGGCTCAAGCTATCCTTCTGCCTCAGTCTCCCAAGTGCCTGGGACTACAGGTATGCACCACCATGCCCGGCTAGTTTTTTATATATATATATATTTTTTTTAGTTGGCCAGTTAATTTCTTTCTATTTTTAGTAGAGATGGGGTCTCACTCTTGCTCAGGGTGGTTTTGAACTCCTGACCTGGAGCCGTCCTCCCGCCTCGGCCTCCCAGAGTGCTAGGATTATGGGTGTGAGCCACTACGCCTGGGCTACAGCATTAGTTTATGTAACCTTCATAACAACTGAGTTGGTCACTGAAAAGGAAACTAAAGCTCCAGAGAGGTTAGGTGACTTGCCCCGTGTCACACAGCCAGTAGGTAGACCGGCTGATCCCCAAACTCATGCCCGCCTAGCTTGGGCACCCATGGTTTATTGTTCTTTTAACCACTAGGCCATGATACCTCTGAATGTGCCTGGGCCCCAGGAGCAGACAGTCCTTAGCTCATGTTGGTTCAAAACCTTGTGAAGGAAGAACTAGAAGTTTGGGGGACCCTTATTCTTCCCAGGTCATCATCTCATCTCGGGGGTTTTGAGCATTAGATAGCGAGGCTTTTACAATTTTTCCTATTTCAACATTAGTCATCCAAATGCCTCTGAGCACATGGAGGTGCCAAGCGCCAGGACTGAGTCTCAGCAGGGGTGTGTGGTTGTGAAACGTGTCATCTGCCTTTTCCTCCTCTCGCTGCCCTGCCTTGTCCTCAGCCATCTGGAGCCTCGAAAAGAGGAGCCAGTGAAGATGGTGCTTCCCCCAGAGAAAGTGTCTTTGGGGGACATCAGGCATTAGCATCCTGCCCCAGCAGGGGGGATGGTTGAGGGTGTGGCCCACTCTTAAACCCTACAGATCACTGGCTTAAGCACAGACACGGGGCATCCTATTTCTCTTCCTTAAGAATCTTGCTATTTAGAGTGATGGAAATTACATGTGCTATGAAAGTCTTTTTTTCTTTTCCTTTTCTCTTCTTTTTAAAGCATAATACTACCTTATGTGTCTGATACCTCTTGCGTGATCAAAATACCTATTTCTCTTACCCAACACACCACCCCTTTGTCCAGGATCAAGGTCATTGGAAGGCTGAGTTGATAATTGTTATCCTTTCAATTCAGCCCAAATGTCTGAGTTCCTGTTATACCCCAGGCACTCTGTTGGGCTCAGTGGTTGTGATAGTGAGCAGTGGTGATTCCGCTGCCTGCCCTTGCAGAGTTTTGCAGTCTAGAGGTAAAGACAGACATTCACCACAGAAGCACACAAGCAGTGTCTATGCACACATTGTGATACATCCTTTGAAGAAAAGGAACATGGATGGGATAGTGAGAAAGAATATTAAGGGAACTCAGTTTGGATGGAGGAGGAGGGGATGAGGGAAGGGCTCTTTGAGGAGGGAAGGCCTGCGAGGCGAGTGGGAGTTAGCTTGGTGTGGGTCGCTGGTGCTGCTCGGGAGGGATCAGGGTAGGCAAGCAGAGTCTGACGCACACTGCGTTTGGAAATGCAGAGTCCATGCCTACAACAGAGCCTGCCTTTGTTTCTGGCCTCTGAGACTATCTCTTGGGTTATACGATTTCGGTAGTGATTTGGTCTAATCTTCCCCCCTCCCTTTTTTAGTTCAGTTGTATGTTATGCACAGTAAAGTGTACAGCCATTCCACTTTATTGCTGGTTTCTCATCCAGAGTGGAGTGGGCGATGCAGTGGTTACACAGTAGGTCTAGCAGCAGAATTCAAACACCTGAATGACTTTTGGGCAGTAACAGTAAGTGCAAAATCACATGGTATAAAATGAGTATAAGGGAGGTTGTTGAACTGTATGATTGGAACCAGCTTTCTTCTCTTTTCATCATGTATTTACTTTTTTTCTTGTAAAGTACAAAGTGTTTGCAAACTTGGGTAATTAGAAGAGCCCTTATTGCTTGGCTAGGTAATAAGTTAATAATAGGTCATAATAATAATAATGTTATAAGTAATAAATAATAAGTAAATTAATAAGTGAATAAGTAAAAAGTAATAAGGTAATAAGGTAAAAAGATAATCTTTGTAACTTCGGTCTAACCCAGTAGTGGTATCTCTCTTGTTTATAAAACCATTTATCTTAGGGCAGGTAGCAGCAGCTAGCACAGAGGACCCTGGAGAAAAATGGCTTTATTGTTGCTTTTTAAAACTACTTTGTAGGGGAGGGGAAGAGGGCCAGAGTGAAGATGGACAGCTCAGAGGACAAGTGGAAATAGGGATGAGGTGAAAGTTGAATATGAAAGGAGACCAGGGCCCCCGCGTCAGCTTGGCTGCTGTTAATAATAATTCATAGAGTGGTCTTATCCTAGCCCTTTCCCATTGTAGAGTGTCAGTTTTCCCTTCTGTAACGTGAGGGCGTGGGACTCACTGTGCCTACCTCTGATTTGCTCTCTGTCTCTCCTACCAGAGCTTCTCTAACACTCCCACTGACACCCTGCCTCAAGGATCAGTTTTCTCATCTGTAAAACAGGAATCATAATAGTATCCATTCTGTGGGGTAGTCATGAGTTAGGTTGCTTGTATTCAAATCCCGGTTCCACCATTTTCTGGCTGTGTGACCCTAAGTAAGTCACTTAAGCTCTCTGTGCCTCAATGTTTTCATCTGTAATATGCGCATAATCATAGTATTTAACCTCATAGAGTTGGTATGAGGATTAAATGTATTGATATAGGTAGAGCACTAGTGCCTGGCACATGGTCAACAGTAAGTGTTGGCTATTATTACCTAAAATAGGGAGGTGATAGTGGAGTTGTGTGTGCATGGAAGGCTTTATCTGGTCTCTCCTCTACCTGGGTGCTGATGGGGACTGAGGGGGAAGAAGCAGGTAGGGAGTAGGAGCCATGGTAAGGGGTGGAAAAGACTAACCCAGTGTGGCTTGGAAGTGGGTGGGAATTCTCCCAAGTGGGGGATAGTTTGGGATACCTCCTGCCCAGGATGCTTGGCAAGGACAGAGGCCCAGGCCAGGTGCCAGCTGTTGTTCTGAGGAGAGGGTTCTGAGATCTTTAAGGGATCTCACCGGATGGAGGGTAGAAGCATGATCTAGAAGGCACAGAGCTAAGGGGGCTGTCTCAATTTTTCCTCCTTCCTCCTGGTAGACTGTTTGTGGGGTCTCATCATCTTATTCCTTTATTTATTCATTCATTTAATACACCTTTCCCTGAGCTCCTGTCCTGTGTCAGCAGACACTAGAGCATAGAGTACCGTGACAGGTGCTTCCCCATGGAGCACGTGGTCTAGGGTGGAGACAGATGGCTAAGCAAGTGGGTAACCTGTGCTGGGGTGAGGCCAGGGAGAAGGGACCCAAGGAGCAGGAATAGTCACTCCTACTCTGATACGGATAGATAAGGATGGCCAGGGCAGACCCCATGGAGGAAACGCTGTGCAGACCAGATCTTGAAAGAAGACGGGAAGTCAGGCCTGCCTGCCCTGCCCACCTGCCTGTGTTTCCACTGGCCAGTGGGCGCCTTGAGGACCTGCTGTGTTCATCCGCGTGTGTGTGGAGTGGGGCTGGGGTGGCAAGCGTGGAGGCTCCACTGGGAGGCACCACGTGGAACCTTCGGGGAACCGTCATCATTTTGAATGAATGTGACATGCTATTATAACTATTCCTTTTCCTTTGTCCACCTCACTTGAAACTGTGATTAGGTCTGGGGTGGCCTTGGGGCAAAACAAAATATAAAAAGTGGAGAAGAAGAGAGTTTGGATCAAAATGGGTTCTTCTTCGTGCTGTTGTGAATCTGCGTAGGCCGATACTCACAGGTTAGCCATGAAAATGGGACCGTTTGGGGATTTTGGTACACCGGGAAGATGAGCATGGGGGCACTGAGGCTCTCCTGAATGCCTCCCAAACAACGGTTGGTGACCTGGGCTTGGTTAAATGGCGTGAGAGCTGTGCCCTTGGTCCCCGCCCAGCCACACGTAACTTGGAGAGGCCCTGAGTTGTCCTCCCATGTGGAGATAACAGCAGCCCTAACTGACATTAACACTCGTTATGAGCCAAACATGTGCCAGTCATTTCACCTACATTGTTTAATTCATAACCACCCAATGGAATGTACCAGCATGATCCTTCCCTCCCTGCAGCTGCAAAAGCCTGAAGAAACTGATGCTCAAAGGGGTAAAATAACCCGCCATGGTCTCATCAGGAGTTAAGAGGTAGCGTTGGGAGCTGACGCCAGCCCTTTTCAACTCACTGTGCTCTGTGGCTGTGATGAACTCTAGTTTCTCGTTAAATGAACGATCAGAACCTTGGCTTCAGCTTGTAATGAATTGTGATAATAAAAACTTGATATTAACTGAGCACTCCCTGTGTGTCAAGCACTGTGTTACCTGCTTTAAATGTGTCTAATTTGATCCTCACAACAACCCTTTAGACCAGGCGTCCTCAAACTACAGCCAAGGGCCACATGTGGGTGTTTTTGCCCGTTTGTTTTTTTACTTTAAAATAAGATATGTGCAGTGTGCATAGGAATTTGTTCATGGTTTTTTTAAACTATAGTCTGACCCTCCAACGGTGTGAGGGACAGTGAACTGGCCCCCTGTTTAAAAAGTTTGAGGATCCCTGCTTTAGGCATTACACTGTCATCTTCATTTTGCTATTGAGGAGACAGAGACACAGAGAGAGTAGGTAGTTTATTCCCAGTTACATGGCTGGTCAGCAGAGGAGTCAAATTCGGAATGGCACAGTGCTGTTCTGCCAGCTCTCCTGTTCATCTCTCTCTCTCTCTCTCTTTTCCTTTCTTTCTTCTTTCTCTGATCAGATTTTTATTTAGTGCTGTTTCTGTGCCAGATTCGCTGCGAGGTGGGGCAGAGGCCCGGGGTGGGGCAGAGGCCCTGGGTGGCCCCTGGCTGGTGCCCCCCCCCCCCCCATGTGCATGGCCTTGCCTCCCTGCAATTCCAGGAGTAGGTGCTCTCCGAGGCAGGGCATTTCCTTTTGTTTTTACTAAAGGAAGCAAACGCCGTGACAGGATATCCTCTGCTGTGTTTTCGTGTTATCCGAGGGAGAGAAAAAACAAAACCAAGTCTGCACGTGAAAAATGGAAGGGAGGCCATTTGCAAGCTGAAGGGGAGCCTGTAGGCTCTTTGCTTAGGGCCATAGTTTTCCAAGAACTGTAATGCTGGGCTGGTGAAAGGCAAGCTAGACGCTGTTGGCTTAGGGTGATCTTCCAACCTGATGACAACCAGCTACTTGTCTGGTCTCAGCCTCTGCCCTGCAGGGACCAAGCAGTACTGCCCTAGGGATTCCGCAAGGACAGTCTCGCTTCAAAGCTGGGGACCCACACTTGGCCTCTTGTTCCTAATCTTGTCACTGCGGCTGCTGCAAAGGGAGTAGAGTTTCAGGCCAGATACGAGAAGAGGAAATCCCCTCAAAGCCCTGTTGATTTTGGAGAGAGGGAACTGAATACAGTCACCTCACGGATGTTTTGCTCTCTCTTCTTCCAGAGCCTCTGGAAATTTGTTTTGTAGTCGTGTCCAGTCTCCAGAACGCCTTTGGATTGGGCCCTCATTTGTCCCTAAGACCCAGAGTTTGAGCAGTGATACATCTTCCAGCCTCCAAATCTTCCCCCTCTGCATTCTGACTTCCTTGACATTTTTTCACGCCTTCCTGTTTGAAGCAAGCAGAGGGAAGAAAAGGGCCTTTGACTCATAGCTAATCGCAGTGTGAGATCAAAGAGAGGGAAAGAGCAATTAGAGAAACCACAGCTCCATTCATTTTAGGAAGTCGGTTGGGGAATGCTTTTGGGCAAGAGTGGACTCAAACAGGATGGGGGGCGTGGAGAGGTGGAAAGGCCTTTTAATTTTTGTCTACCAAGTGGGTGTTGTGAACAGTGGGGAAGTTAAAAGCTGTGTGGGTAGCTCTATCCGGGCATGTTTTGAAAACTGAAAGTGTAACCTAACGAGTACGTTCAGGAAATATTATTTCATTTCCCTGGCTGGTTGTCATGAGCTTGAGAATTTAAGCACCAAACCGTGGTGCTGTCTTCTCAGAAGAGGGGAAGGGGAAGGGACTGTGTGTCGCTGGCATGATCTTGTTGGGGGTTGGCTGGGAATGCACTCTGGGGGTGGACTGGACTCTCAGAAAGCCTCCTGGCTGGTGTAAAGGGCTACTGTGGCGTTCCTGCCTCTTCTCATCTGGCCCTGGTGGGGCTGGCCATACCTCTGAGTAGGGCGTGTGCTGGACAATATTCGATGGCTTCCTTTACCCTATGGCTCCCTAAGGTCACTGGTTAGAGGTTGGGGTGAACACCTGTTCCAGTTTGCTTAGCACTGAGTCGTTTCCTGGGATGGGGAATTTTTAGTTGCCCAAATCAGTAAGGTCCCAGGCAAATCAGGATGATTGGTGAACCTGTGGCCTTAATTCGATTCTTTGTAGCTGGTGCTGGCCAGGAGTGGCGGAGGGGGGTGCTGTGGGGGGGGTGTCATGGAGGTCATTTGAAGGCTCATCAAGAATGGTTAATGGATCTCCACTTAACTAGCAGGCAGAGACTAATCTGGTCCTGGCATCTGTTTGGCCAGGGTGAGCAAGCCCACACGTTAATCGAGTTTCCCAGTTTATGGCTGCTTAATGGAGACAATGGCTGCCTAGTGGGGACGGAGTTCAGGTGGTTAGATTTGGATCCTGGCTGTGTTCCCTTACGGTGTAAAACTCTCAGGAAACGGTGATTTTATTGTTTTCTTTCTCAGGAACAAATCAGTGGTTCAGAAAATACCACAGATATGAAGCTAATTTGTTGTTGTCTTGCTGGGGATATAGGAGAGTGGAAGAGAGGGTGGTGGAAGGGAAAATGAGCATGTGGTCGAGAACTTAGCTTCCGTGAGGGAGAAGTTTAAGCTTGCAGACGGTAGAAGCTTTCCTTGTTGAGAGCAGGCATTTAGCTCGGGAGTGTGACTGCTGACAGTGGTGGGCGCTGCATATGGGCAGGGGATAATCAAGGGTGACCAAGCATCCAGGTTTTAGCACTGAGAGTCCCGGCAAGCCCCTCGGTTCTGGGCACAGCAGGACAGTTGGTTACCCTAGTGGAGGGACAAGGCCCAAGAATGGGCAGTGGGGCAGAGTTTTTTGTCCTGAGCACATAGAAGTCATGAGAGTCAGAGCTGAGGACTCGAAGCTGTTTTGGAAAAAGGTCAGGGCCCATGATTTAAATCACTTAAGAGACTTGTAGTGCCCTGAATCAAGAAAACAAATGCATCTGCAGCTCCTGTCCTCCTGGGCAAGCCCTTGTAGATGGGAACACCTGGAGTCTGGCTAGCTCGGTCACTCTCTCTGAGAGCCAGGGAGGCAGCTGAGAGCAAAGGCCTAGGACAGGGGATTGCTTTGCGGTAAAATGGATGCTGTGGCCCCCAAGTTAAGCAGCCTTAAATCGAATTGTTCTGTGATTTTTTTCAAAATTTCTTTCTGGAAAATCTACTACTGGTCCCTTCCATAGGGGAAGAGCAGGGTAGCAGAGCTGGAGTACAGTAGGACTTTGGCGTTCTGTCCTTGTATTTTTGACCTAGAGGGCAGGCGTTAGCAACTATGGGAAAGTCTTAGGGAAACTGGACAGGGGTTGGCAGTCTGAGCACTCAGCTGGCCTGCTCCAGCCAGTCTCCCCTGGCTCTTAGGAAAAACACATGTACATATACTTGAGCAGGGACTATTTCTGTCTTCCAGGATACAGTATGCTCATATGTACTGTGACCTTTGAAAAGAAAACTGAGCTTTCCTTTCTCTGAGAATATACCCAAAGAGGTTCTTTGGGTATATTCTTTGGGTATAAAGTGTGGTTGCCTAAGTCCTGAGGGATTTGGGGGTGAGTCTCTTGTTCTGGTAGACTATAAATTCCATGAGAGCCAGATCTGGTTTATCTTGCTTACCACTGAATCCCAGAGCCTAGACCATTGCCTGGCACATAGATGCTCAGTAATTAAGTAGTTACTGAACTAGTGGACAATTCAGAAGTAGCTTTCTAAGTGAGGACAGAGCACTGAAGGCTGTCAGGCAGTAGTTCTCAAACTTGGCTTACATCAGAAGCAGCTGGGAGCTTTAAAAACATCTCAACGTTCAAGCCACATCTCATTCGTATTAAGTTAGAATCTTTGAGGGTGAGACCCAGGCATCAGTGTTTTTAAAACTTCTCAGGTGCTTACATTGTGCAGCCAAGTATGAGAACCTCTGCTGGAGAGAGAGAGAGAGAGAGAGAGAGAGAGAGAGAGAGAGAGAGAGAGAGAGAGAGAGAGAGAGTGTGTGTGTGTAGGGTTTTGTTGCTCAAATTGTGGTTCGTGGACCCGCAGCTGCAAGCATCACCTGGAGTCTTGTTAGAAATGCAGGCTCTCAGGCCTCACCCTAGACCTACTGAATCAGAATCTGCATTTTAATAAGGATCCTCAGGGATTGAAGACCGGGAAGCACTGCTGTAGGGATACAGAGAATCAGCTGGTGCTTGGGGTCCAGGAAGTGGAGAGTAGTGGGAAATAAGGCTGGAAAGCAAGCCGGGAAATCTGGACTTATCGAGCATGCAGTGGAGAGCCAAGAACAGGTCTTGAGCATGGGAGCGATATAATTAGGACAGTGCCTATGGGGATGAGTCCCTGCAGTGGGATTCCATGGCTCAGAATGTCACCTTCTCTTGCAGGTGCTGCTCCCGGCAGCCAGCTTGCTGCAGCTCATGGATGTTCGGCAGAACTGCTGTGATTTCCTGCAGTCCCAGCTGCATCCCACCAACTGCCTGGGCATCCGCGCCTTTGCCGACGTGCACACCTGCACTGACCTTCTGCAGCAGGCCAACGCCTATGCAGGTAACCTCGAGCTGGGCCGCTGCACCTTGTGGATTTAATCACTCGGTCAGCTACGAGCTCCTCAAAGATTATGTGAAGTGGTCTCTGCTGTTCAGTAGCTATGATTTAGCTAGGAAGGTGAGATAGAGGTGGAAGGATAACTAACAATGGGAGAGTTTAGCTCAATGCCAAATGGAAATGATTAATTGCCACATGGATGGTACAGATTAATTTTCAGGAGAGTAGAGGAAGGAGACCTGAGAAGACTTGGGGGGTGGGGAGAGTAACTTGAGTTAGGTCTTGAAATAGGCCATTTTTGATGTTTAAGAGAATCTTTATTTTGATCAAGGTGTTCTAGGAACCCAATTTTAAGAGTCACATACAATTTCAAGGATTGTGATGGTGAGCGGGAGCCCCTGCTTTACCTTTCCACGCCAACTCTTTTTTTTTTTTTTTGAGACAGAGGTTCACTTTATTGCCCAGGCTAGAGTGAGTACCATGGCGTCAGCCTGGCTCACAGCAACCTCAAACTCCTGGGCTCAAGCAATCCTGCTGCCTCAGCCTCCCGAGTAGCTGGGGCTACAGACATGTGCCACCATGCCCAGCTAATTTTTTCTATATATATTTTAGTTGGCCAATTAATTTCTTTCTATTTATAGTAGAGATGGGGTCTCGCTCTTGCTCAGGCTGCTCTCGAACTCCTGACCTCTAAACGATCCGCCCACCTCGGCCTCCCAGAGAGCTAGGATTACAGGCTTGAGCCACCGCGCCCGGCCGCCACGCCAACTCTTGTTCTCCAGGGCCTCTCCCTTTCAGTCCTAAAAGAGTTAAAATACACGTTCTGATTCAGCTAAAACTACTTCATCTGCTACTTCCCTCCATTTATCTAAATAATATTTGCATGCCATTATTTTTTGATTTATTAGTTTTAGATATTATCTATTGATTTCTCCAGAGGGTAAGATTGAGCTTTCACACTTTCTCCTCCTACACATACAGTTGTCCCCTCTCTTTATTCTCCAAATGTCATTTCCATAACTGAGTCATGTGTTACAATGATAGTTTTTATAATCAGGAAACGTTTTTAAAATCAGAAATGCAGTTCATAATTATCTTTTCCTTTAGTATATGCTACTACCACTAATTCTTGTGAGACAGGCACAACTGAACAGTCCTTCAAAATATAACAGAAAATCTATTGATTTCATTTACTTTTCTTGGAGACATTCTCCTCGCTAGAGCTTGTCATCCTGTTGTTTAGCATTTTAATGGGGTTTTGGGAGGGAGTAGAGATGAATATGAATGTTCAGCCTACCATGTTTATTAAGCTGGAGAGAAATCTTCATTGCTATTTATATTTCGGTTTGAGGAAAGATCATGAGTGACCTAGGAAATGAGTCTGGTCATTTTAATTGATAGATTCGGTCACGGCCACCTCCTTTCCTTGCAATAAAGCACCTTATTCTTCCCTCTGCCCAAACACTGCCGTGGTTGCTGTTCTGTTCTGTCTCTCCCATCCAGCTGGTGTCTGCAAATTAGCTGAGGACCTGCTGGCTGCACACCTGCCAGGTCCCGCATTTGCTCTGTTTCTTGTCACCATTTTTTTCTATGGCCAAGCCCCTGATCAGGAGTCTGATCAGACTCTCATTTCTCCCTGAAGTTTGTTTCTGAGGACACAAATAGGACCTGTCGTTAAGGTGGTCTTGATGATGATGATGTTTGTAAGGACAACCCCAGTAGCCCGATTATGTATCCTGCTGACTCTTTCTGGGTTGAACCTTGACTGTCATGTTTTCTGTTGTCCTTTTTGTGCTCTCTTTCCCCTGTATATTCCCCATCCTTTTCTCCCTGGGGAGGGCTCCCCAGTCCAGCCTTTGAAGAGGTCACTTTCTCGAGGGATGTGCTCAGGCTTTGCTTAGCAGGAGCTGAGAGCTTGGCCAAGGCAAGCATGTGCCGGTGCGGTGGCAAAGGGAGAGCGTTTAGATGCCAGGAATTCTCTGTCTCCTCTTCCTTGTCTGCCCCTGATAGCTCTCTCCTTCCACATAGAGTGTGTGTGTATGTTTGCACAAATAGCACATATCTTATGCTTTTGTAGTTGGCTGCCTTGATCGTCTGAGGTTTGGAGAATATGCTGAATCCCCCGTCTTTAACAAAGGTGCCCAGGCTCTTCTGGGCTGGCTCTGCCCCACTTTAAATACCCATGTTTTCTCACCTTGTCACTTTCACTATCTGAACATGAGATTCACCTGTGGGAGATTGGGGACAATGCAGTTGGGAACACATCCATCTTCTTGGTGCTCCCTGGTCCTGATACTGTCGTGGTGATTGGGTTCTATCAACACTGCAAATGTGTGTATGCACACATGTGTGCAGATATCCTGCTGAACTGTCCTTAGCTAGTGTTTATTGAGCTTTCACTTTGGGTCATACCCTACACTAACCATTTTATGGGCATCATCCCATTTAATGCATATAATAGCTGAGGAAACCAGGGCACAGAGAGGTAAAGGAATTTGTTGAGGTCACACAGCTAGTAGGGACAGAAGGCACGATTCAAACCCAGACAGATGCTGACTCCAGAGCCAGAGTTTATAACTACCATATTCTGTAGCTTCCAGGCCCAGTTTGGACATAGCAGGCCCTGTGAATCAGTAACCAAGGAGTGTGGGTGACAAGAGGTGGCACTTTCCATTAGAAGTGTGTGCCTGGGAGCCTGTGCCATGTAGTCACCAAACCCCAACAAGCATACAGTGTAAACACACATCAGCTGTCTGCCAGACGCAGGATGTGTAGTCATCTTGGGGTGGGGGAAGCACCACATGGGTGTCTTTTTCTCTTCCCTGTTGGGTGGCTCCTCCCAGACACATGGCACCTGTTCCCTCACTGCCTGGGGGAGCCATCCCTCCTTCTCTGTCTGGGGCAGCATGATCTCCAGGCTGATAGTCTCCTCCCTGTCATGCAGGTCTTCCGTGGAGCCCATGGCCATCTCCTGGGTGGCTTTCTTTGTAGCCCTCAGCTGTGCACAGCAGGGGGGTAATTTTAAGGTGGTATAATGCAGAAGTTGATAAGACCGTGATGAAAAGACATTAGAAGAAGTGAAGTGAAGATCAGATTTTGCAGTGTTTAGAGAAGGAAGTAGAAGATGATTCTTCACACTTTCTTCTTTGCACCCACACACCCATGTGGGCCTGCTTTGTTTCCCCGGTCTCGTACTCCCAACTTTAGATGAGGCCTGGTGCTCTCTGCTATGGCCGCTTCTCGAGACAGATCTGCCACCGCATCCCAGGCTAAGTGCAGGAGTGTAGGCGCCAGTAGAGTCACATACAAGGGACAGTGTCAGCCCCTGTGGTCACAGGTCTCCCGGGCCCATGCCTCGAGTGAGGAGGTATTTTAAGCCAACAAACTACAAAGAGACCTTCCATATCAGAACTAGGAATCAGACCAGCCACCACATTGGTGTCAAGTGACCCTGGGCCTGTTTTCTCCTTTCTGTGGTTGGGGTGGTACATCCCGCCTTGTTTCCAGGTTGATTTGGGGATCAAGGAAAACAGAGAGGAGAGCATCCTGCAGAAGTAGACATCATGTGGGGCTGTGCTTTGGGGCCTCCCTGCCAACCTCATCCCCTGTGGTGAGAAAGCCTCAGAGCTGGGTCCAGGCTGAAAAGACAGGAATCTTGGGGTTACCACTGCTGTGGATCACATGCACTTTGGAGGACAAGGACCATTTCTAGGACTGCTAGTTTTAGTTTTTCTTTTTCCAGAGGCACAGGCAGGTATGTCCTGTGCTGCCTCCTTCACGCTCCCCAGGCTCTGGCCAGCTGGGCTCTGCCTTCACTTGTCTGCAGCCCCCAGATTTGCCTCTAAATTCTGTTCTTTTTCCTTCTCCAAAAAAGGTTTCTTTTTCTTTTATTATTACTATTTTAGTACAGAATCCATCCCTGCTCATTACAGAGAAAGCAGACAGGTAGAAAGAATACACCGCAGTCCTACCCAGAGAGAACCACAGGTAACACCTTGGTGTATGTCCTTCCAGAAAATTTTCATTGTACATGCATATTTTCCAGCTTAGAAAACATTCTTAGCAGTATATTGTGAACATCTTTCCATGTTACCAGATACATTTCTCTCCCACTGTTTTAAAACTTTAGAGAATGTACTCAATAAAAGCAACTTACACTCATGACAAAAAAAATGCTAATAGTACACAAAGGTATAAAATGCAAAATCAGTCTTCTTCTAGGCTCTCTCTCTGAAGGGAGTAAAGGGAGTATTTTGGTATCCCTACAGAATTTGTATATTATGCTTTTTAACTTACACAAACAGAAGCGTTCTGTACTCACTGTACTTTTGTTCGACTTAAGACAAAAATCTTGCAATTCTTTCCAGACCCTTGTGTGTGGCTGTATCTTATTATCTGCTGCATAATGTAGATGAAGTATTAACTTATTTAACTAGTTTTCTGTTGATGAACATTAATGTTTCCAGTTTTCTCTTTTATATAAAATGCTTCAGTGAGAATTCTTGTACATAATACTTTGGCGTACACTTGCTAATATACCTATAGGGTATAATCTTAGTAGCATAATTATTGGACCAGAGAGAATGTGCATTTAAAATTTTTTGATAGATATTGCCAAATTGCTCTCTCAAAAAGGTAACTTGATTTTTAAGTCCAACTTTTGCCTTCTGATAGGTCTCCAGCCTTCCTGGGGAGAGGGTTACTTTGTGGGGGCTGGAGCATTGCCCCTCTTTATCCAGCTGCCTGTTTGTTTTCCTGTTTGAAGTGGCCCTATCTCTTCCTGTTGTGGAAGTCCCTCCTGCTTCCTCTGAATTCGGTTTTCCCTCAGGGCTATGCCCTCAGATTTATGCTATGGTATATGTTATTCTGGGGTGGGGGGGAGCATGAGTCCCACATTTAGAATATGACTGCCCAAACCCTTGCCTCTGCAAGGTATGTCTGATGGTATCTTAGTCTTCCTGGGGAGCTAGTAGCTGGGAAAGGGACCCTAGTGTTTTGTACAACCTTTTCCTTATACCTCATTATTGTTGTTTCCAGGGACTGCTTAATCTTTAACCTCAGAGGCCAGGGCCTGAGTTTATGGGGATTTTGTTGTTTGGTAATTGGACAGCCATGCAATGGGCCATCAGCAGGGCTGTTTGGGAAGGTTGTTAATGGGACCCCATTAATGAAATAGCAATTAAAATTCTTTTGACATGTTGTTTACATCAGTCTGCCAAAGCTGAGCTGAAACCCTCCAGCCATGGGATGGAAAAGCCATCGGATTTCACGTGCTCATAGTGGGAAATGGCCTTTTTGCGATTGACTGAGTCATTTGAGATTGTGGAATGAAGTAATTAAATTAAGGGCAGCAGAAAAATTTGGCAAAGCATTAAAAAAACATAAACTTTTGACTCAGTGAGGGTCTTCTTATAAAATTGCTGCTTCCAACTTATCATCATGAAGTGATGATGACGGTGGTGATGATGGTGGGAGTTTCTACCACTTTTGAGCACTTACTACATGCCGGGAATGGTGCTACACACCCCACAGGCGTTATCTCATTTTGGTTACCTAACTCGAAGAAGTAATTATTTTTTTTCTTAATTTGTAGGTGAAATACAGCTATGGAAGAGTGGTCGTAATTAAATAATAAAAAAAGAAATAATTTTTAATTAATAATATAAAAAATTAAAATAATTTATAGGAGAAGAAACTGAAACTCCAGAGAGGTTTAGTAACTTGCCCAAGATCACATAGCTTGTAAGTGACAGTGCCAAGATGCACAATGAGGCCGTCTGCCTCCAGGGGGCTGTGTCCCAGCCCATCACTTCTGTCACCACCCACCCAGGCCAGCGCAGCCTGTCCACTCTTGGAGGGGACTCCTGCCTCCCCTTGATTTTCTGCTTCTAACCTGAAGGTGGCAGATGAAGCAGTTGTGCACGCACGGTTTTTGTTGCCAGCTCTTCTTTTTGTTGGGATTTTAGGAAACTTCCCTTGTTCAATTTTCTGGGTAACAGGGAAGTTCAGTGTTGAATAGATAGCACCGTTACGTGGGCAGTTCTGATGTAGCCCTTGGCTGTGTGTGTGTGTGAGTGTGAGTGAGAGAGAGAGAGAGAGAGAGAGAGAAAAGGGGAGGGATAATGGAACAATACATATATTTCTGGAGTTAAGTCAACATGGAAAGAGATCTCATTTCTCATCATCCCCAGGGAGGGTAGAGGTAATAATATTTAGAGTTTGAGGGCTGGTGGTCATGACCCTTGTGGGAAGAGGTCAAAGTAGGTCTCTGTTACTTCCCTGTGGGAGACAGGCCTTCTCCCTGGAGCAGAGAGGGTGTGGGCCTGGAAAGCTAAATATTGATTCAAGAAAGCTTGCCTCTTGCCTCCAGAAAGAGGGTAATAAGGGGCAGAAGAGAGAGATTTAAGGCAGTTCTGTTTCTTTTTTTTTGATACTGCCAAAATGTTTTGAGTCTGGTTGTATGTCTACCTGTGTCACCTAGTCTCTCCCGAAGGTGTGCCCAGTGGTTCTGTTCAGAGGCACCAACACCTGTTCCCTGGGGGTACTGGCCTTTGGAATTGTGAGGTTCATTTCATATCTGCCGGTCAAGGAAGTCACAGATGGGTTATCATTCCATTTGTTCTGGGGTTGTAAAGGCTTAGGTTTATTTTGTCCCATAAAGAGGGGACAAATAGGCTTAGGGCTAGCGTGGGAGGTTACTTGAGCCCTAGGAAGTCCTGGAGAATGGGCAGGGAAGTGCAATGATAATTTTAGATCTCAATAAATATAGACATTGTGCTGGACACTGAGGATTCAGCTTCAAACAAGACAGATTTGGCCCTACCGTCATGGGGCTTCCAGTCGCAGTATGACAGAAAGACCTCATGTGATGAAGCAGGGTGATTAGGGCTATGATGACGATTTAGTGTTTTGGGGGCTTTGGGAACACTGATGAATATCATTTCATCTAGCCTGGTGAATGTGGGGATTAGGGAAAGACCTTAATTCAGGGGTTAGGTCTGAGATTTGAACCCAAGACTCAAGACTGACTATAAAATGCTCAGAACTCTGCTACTCTAAGGTTTTTTTCTCTAAAAGAATGATCTTTAGATTCATACCTTCCCCCTCCCTCTCCCCCTCCCTTTCCCCCTTGCTCTGCCTCTCCCTCTCCCCCTCTCCCCCTCCCCCTCTTCCCCTCTCCCCCTTCCCCCTTCTCTTTCTCTTTCTCTCTCCAGCATCCCTGAGAAGGGATTCTTAAGGTTTTTCTGATGTCTATATTGAATATTACCACAGTGGCCTGCTCAGGACTGTTTTTTATTATCTTAGGGAGTAAGGTACTCATCAGAATATTTGTTGTTATAATCAGGCAGCCTTGATTTAAAAACCTGGCTCTACTACTTACTGTTTTGTGAACCTATGCATGTGACTTAGACTTTCTGAGCTTCTGTTTCGGTAGGGTTTTTAGGGGGATTAAGTGACATAATATATGTTAAATATGTAGAGTGGTATTAGCTACTGTTAGGAGATGCCTCACCCTGTTCCACACCTGCTTCCTTGAAAATACCTAACTCTGCCCCCAGAGAAAGCCCTTTCCTTGGAATGTGCCACTCAAATCTTATCATCCTGTCAACATTGGGAAGATAGATGTGTGTTCCTTGGTAAGGAAAAGACTGGCAGTTATGTGGTGCCTCTCCCTCTTCTCCACAATTTCTCATCCAAACGGATGGGGACATACCCATTGCGTTTAATTAATTGGGACTTGGAACTTAAACAGTGTTTGTTACTTACAGTAAAGTTGGTTAATTAAAACTCTTTTTTTTTTTGAGACAGAGTCTCACTTTATTGCCCAGGCTAGAGTGAGTGCCATGGCGTCAGCCTAGCTCACAGCAACCTCAAACTCCTGGGCTCAAGCAATCCTGCTGCCTCACCCTCCCAAGTAGCTGGGACTACAGGCATGCACCACCATGCCAGGCTCATTTTTTCTATATATATTAGTTGGCCAATTAATTTCTTTCTATTTATAGTAGAGATGGGGTCTCGCTCTTGCTCAGGCTGGTCTTGAACTCCTGAGCTCAAACGATCCGCCCACCTCGGCCTCCCAGAGAGCTAGGATTACAGGCGTGAGCGGTTAATTAAAACTCTTAACCAGAACCCTTAATTAATGGACTTCTTTTTCTCTTTTTCCCACCCTCTTTAAGGAAAAGAGGCAAAAGGACAAGAAAAGTTGGAGTTTATTATTGAAGAGTTACCCTTCAAGGGGCTAGCCCGCAGTTAAAGGATACTCTGCCCCTGCGCATGCTCCCCTCCCACGAGACCTAGCGCGCCTGCTCCATCGCATCTCTGGAGCCCAGCGCAGCTCCATGCTTAGTGCGTGCTCGCTGACCTTTCGTTAGACAAAGGAAGGCGTAGCTTAGGCTCTGGCTAGATTTCACTATTGCTGTTCCCTACACCCTGTACATGCTCTGAATTTTTCTGCTTCCCTGCTTTTGTTTATACTCAAAGTACCTCTCCAAGTCGTGGCTCTGTGGCCTTTGGGTTGGAGTTACTGGTGCCTTGTGTCATCTCTCTGGTGAGCCGGTAGGGTCCCTGTGGGCATCGGCTCATCATGTTTTCTTCATTTGTGAAGAAGCGCTGCATTTGGTATATCACATGTTAGCAGTTATCTAGCACGTGCAATGGCCTCTACAAATGTGAGTAAATGCCTATTTATCTCCTCTCGCTGAACATTTTCCATTATTAGCTTCTTGCATTAGTGTGCTACATTATCAGGAACCGATCGATGTCAATACATTGCTATTGCACAATGAGCCAATATTAGTACATTATTAACTCAAGTCCATAGTTTACATTAGGGTTCACTCTGTGTTGTACAGTTTTGTGGGTTTTGACAAATGCATAATATTATGTGTGCACCATTATAGCATCACACAGCATAGTTTCACCATGCTACAAGTCCATTCTGCTCTACCTATTCAGTCCTTATCCCCTCTTCCTGAACTCCTGGCAAACGCTAATCTTTTTATTGTCTCTGTAGTTCTGACTTTTCCAGAATGTCATATAGTTGGAATCATACGGTATATAGCCATTTCAGGCTTGTTTCCTTCACTTAGCAATATTCATTTAATGTTTCTCTGTGTCTTTTTGTGGATTAAAAGTTAATTTTTTTTATTACTGAATAGTTTTCCATTGTGTGGATGTATCACAGCTTGTTTATCCATTAACCTCTTGAGAGACATCTCAGTTGCTTCCAGTTTTTGGTAATTATGAATAAATTGCTGCTGTAAACATTCATGTGCAGGGTTTTGTGTGCTGGAACATACAGTAAAACTGTGTTTAACTTTGTAAAAAACTGTCAAACTGTCTTCCAAAGTGGCAGAACCATTTTGTACCCCCACCAGTGATGGATGCAAGTTCCTGTTGCTTCCCGTTCTCACCAGCATTTGGTGGTGTCAGTGTTTGGATTTTGGCCATTCTAATGCTAGGTCAGGTGTTATGGTTCCATTTTATGGATGAGGAAGCCAAAGCCTGGAAAGAAGTGACCGTAAGGACATGAACAGAAATTTTTCAAAAGAAGACAGAATAATGGCCCACAAACATATGAAAAAATGCTCAACATCTCTAATCATCAGGGAAATGCAAATCAAAACTGCAATGAGATATCACTTATCTCCAGTAAGAATGGCCTTTATCAAAAAGTCCCCAAACAATAAATGTTGGCGTGGATGCAGAGAGATAGGAACATTCCTACACTGCTGGTGGGACTACAAACTGGTTCAGCCTCTGTGGAAAGCAATATGGAGATACCTTAAAGTGATCAAGTAGATCTACCATTTGATCCAGCAATTCCACTACTGGGCATCTACCCAAAAGATCAAATGACACTCCACAAATGGGACACCTGCACTCTAATGTTTATAGCAGCACAGTTCACAAACGCAAAGGTGTGGAAACAACCCGGGTGCCCATCAATGCATGAGTGGATTAATAAAATGTGGTATATGTATACCATGGAGTACTATTCGGCTTTAAGAAACAATGGTGATATAGCACCTCTTGTATTTTCCTGGATAGAGCTGGAACCCATCCTACTAAGTGATGTATCTCAAGAATGGAAAAACAAGCACCACGTGTACTCACCAGCAAATTGGTATTAATGGATCAACACTTAAGAGGACATATAGCAGTAACATGTATCAGGTGTCAGGCAGTGGGGAGGGGGTCATGGGCAATATACATAACATTTGTACCCCTATAATATTCTGAAATAAAAAAAAAAAGATGCGAACTCAGGTCTTCCTACTTTTGGCAAAGGCTCTTCACCACATTCTCCATTAATACACAGAAAGCAAAGCAAACAGAAAACCAAATCATTGTTAAAAGTAGAAGATGATTCTCAGGCATCTTCTGGGAAGCAGCTGTGAAGAGGTTGAGTACACAGTCTTCTGGGGAAATCCTATTAGCCAGAGCATCCTGTTCCTGTTTTTTCTATCCCGTTGTCTTGAGTGTTGCTAACAGAAAGGGGACTGCAGGGCTTACCCGTCTCCTCAGACTAAAGGGAGAGGGGAAGGCATTTTCCTCTTCGATCCCTTTCTTTGCCTCTTGCTGCTTGTGCCCCGCAAATCTCCAGGGTCCCTGGGTGCCAGCCCCGGATGAGAAGTGGCTGCTCATTAATCCTCTTGCTGCCCCTCCCCACCAGACATTGCTTCCTGGTAGAATTCCTGAATGGGATTTCCATGGAAGGTTCCAGATGGGGAAAGAAACAGCCTACTTCAGAAAGAAGGGATCTAGACTATTATAAAATCCTGTAGTGCCCAAGAGGGTGAGAGATGGAGAGATTCGGGGCTACTTACTGCCTTGATTTGTCTCTGAGGATTTCTGTTCCTCAAGTCACCTACAGTATTCATTACTGCACTTCTGTTGTCTTTCTTTTCAAAATCCAAGCCCATCTACTTTTGGCTTTATGAGCTGTAAGGAAGTTTTTAGTTCACAGCACAGAATTTTACTTTCTCATCTCCTCCTGTTCTCTTCACTCTTTTCCCTCCTCCAAATGTCAGTTTTGTTTTTTTTTTTTTTTGTCAACCAAAGATAAATGTGTGAAGGCCAGATGTGGCTCTGGGCCCCCAAGATGTTGGTGCTGGTGTGTCTGACTCTCCTGAGAGCGGCGTGGTGTTGCCAAGCTCAGTCGTGGCGCATACAGAGAGCCCGGTGCCCTGTGCTTTGTCCTGGAGTGGTGGCTTATGCGGTGACTGATTTTCTATCTGCCGTTTATCGGGTGTTACCAACCGATGGGAGGCTGTGTGGTCCAGAGACTTCCTGGATCAGAAAGGGGCATGGAGGGAGAATGCGGTTACTTTCCCAGCCTCCAGGCCAAGAATAAATTCTCCTCATCCAGAGGAGTTTACTCTTGTTTTTCTTTTAAGATCTTCACGAGTGAACACTTCAAAAATAACACTATCTGGTTTTAAATATTTCTATAGTTAAGGTTTTTTTGAATGTTTAATGTAACAACTAAGCTTTAACTGAAGACTTTTTCCTTATAGAGAAGGAAAGACCAGCTTCTTACTCTCCTGACTTTATAATAGTTGCTTCCCTTCATAAAGAACCAGACTTTTATTTTTGCCTTGTTGTGTATAAACACTCCTGAGTGTCAAGGTGGACAAGCGTTAGCTGCAACCACAGCGGTATCAGTAAGCTGGTGTGGAGCAAGTGGGGAGCCCCTTTTGCTCTGGGAAAGATGGAAAAGATTGTTTATAACTTAATCTTTGAGAATAAACTATTAACATTTAGAGAATACAGATGAAGGTGGGAACTTATATGGGAATTCTTTCGGTCTAAAATTATTTCAGCATAAAAAGTTGAAATGCTTTTTTGCAAGAAGCGATTTGAATCTTAAGTTCTTTGGTTTTAGGAAATTGGTGAAGCCGGGCATGGTGGCATGCACCTGTAGTCCTTGCTTACTTGGGAGGCTGAGGCGGGAGGATCACTTGGCCAGCTTGGATAACATAGTGAGATCCCATCTCTTAAAAAAAAAAAAAAAAAAAAAAAAGGTTGCTGAGTGTGGAAAGGGCCTTAACATGCTCTGACTTTCCTTTTCGTTATGCCCCTGCAGCAGCCTTGACATTTCCCCAGCTCCCAAGGATGGAGGGACCCTGAATCCCATGTAAGAGGCCAATCAGACCAAGTGGAAGCTGCTTGTGGTGGGCACTGGGAGGTGTAGCCCTTCAGGGTTCTCCAAGAGGCTGCCAGGCTAGAGGGGTCCACCAGAGAAGGAAGGGGAGACCCGGAGGGCAAGGAGCACAGATGCCGCTTGGGACAATGGTGTAGAGTTGTGTGAGAACTGAGAAGGGAACCACGTCTGGGTAAATGACAAAAGGTCCTGTCATTTCCAGAGTCTGCTGAACTAGAAACTGTCAGCCGTTGGGCAGATTCACCTTTTAGGAGCCTCGCAAAACACTTTCCCAGATCCTTATTCCTCGGGCACAGGAGCGAGGCTAGACAGGTGGTGTTACTCCCATTTTGCAGAAGAGAATAGCAGAGTCCAAGGAGATGATGCCATTGGCCCAAGGACACAACTCGTAAATGGCAAAGCCTGGATGTGACCCTAGGTTCCTTCTTTCTGAAGTATATGATATTTCAGTGAAAATAATGCTCCGTAATGGCAGGATGATGGTCTGGGCAAACGTCAGGATGGGTATCATCCTTGGCATTTCCCTTGTGTGGACCCTAGTCTTGTGAGTTTTGTCCTGTTCTAGTTGTCCCCACATTCCCCTCTTTCTTACAGCTCCATAGGCCTGGCTGCTACGGACTGTTCCTAGCGGCGGTGGGGCCAACCAGTTGCCACCACACCTGGACAGAGGCTTAGCTGGGCCTCCTTGTGAGCAGAGACTCAACTCTAGTAGACTTGACTTTGGGCAAGAAAGGACGATCCCGTGTTTAGGCCTTCTAATGTTGACTTCCTATAAGAACCCCCAGAGAGTTCCAGCCACGCAGCGGTTCTGACCCACTTTTGTTTGACAGAGCTGGGGGGGGCGCGGTCTCCAACCCTGTCGGCCTGCGCCCTGCGGGGAAACGAGCTCTATTAAGTAGGCAGGTCCCAGTGAGGCTTTTCTGCAGTGCCATTATTAATCTCGAAAAAAATGTAAACTCAGATCTCTCTGCCCTATTTTCGTCTGTGTGGATGTTCAGGATGGAGGATCTCACAGGGTGATGCCTTTGCTGCTGGATTGAAAGGCCGAGTTTCCCTTTAGTCATGATGTCTCTGTCTCTCTCTCTGTCTGTCTCTCTTCCTCCCCCCGCCTCCCGAGGACTGCTATGGCACTGGCTCACAGAAGGGCAGGAGTGTGTTATAACTTTGTTTCCTTAACTTCTGCTTTTTTTGGAACAGAGCAGCACTTTCCAGAGGTGATGCTGGGGGAAGAATTTCTTAGCCTAAGTCTGGACCAGGTGTGCAGCTTGATATCCAGTGACAAGCTGACCGTTTCTTCGGAAGAGAAGGTACGGCACGACTCTGGTGAGACAGGGGCCTCACCTGTCAGGTGGTCATGGGTGGGACTTGTGGTTCGGTAAGATCTGTTCTTTTTTTTTTTTCTTCCAGAGAGAAAAAAAAGCTTTTTTTAAAAATTCCTTTAAACAAAACAAAACAAACAAAAAATCAAACAAACCTTCTGGTCCATGGCCACTACATTCTGGACTCTTTAAAGAAGAAATGACAGTGGTGATGATGATGATGACAAAGATACCCCTATTTACTGAACATTTACAGTTTGCCAAGCACTGTGCTAAGTGTTTTATGGTCTTCAGTTCTTCTTTCCTTCACCTTAGCCCTGTGAAGCAGGCGTTGCTGTAGTCCCTATATTACAGAAGAGAAAGCTAGTTCAGATCCCACTTCTACCAGGAAAAATTTCTTTACTCCAGAAGATGTAGTCTACAGTGGTGAAAACAGTGTAAGCTTTACTGTTGGCCAGCAAGGTCCAAATCTCATCTCTGGAGTTTACAAATTAGTTATGTGACCCTGGCCAGATTCTTGGCCTGTCCTCTGTTTCTTCATTTGTAAAGTGAAGATAAGTGAGTATTAGAACATACTCCACAGGGCGATTCCATGGGTTATGTATGTAAAATGTCTGGTATAGGACCTGGTGCCTGGCAGGAATTCAGTGTTAGCTCAGTTTATCATTGACCCTGCACCCGGAATTAATCCCTTTCTCCTCCATGTTCCAGGATAGTATTCTCCTTGTTCTCCTTTTTCTTGTATGTAGTTAATTCTGAGCCAGTTTTCCTCCCACAGTCAACTGTGAGTTCCCTGATGGTAAAGACTATGTCTTACTCATTTCTGTATCCTCAGAGATGCCCAATAAATGTTCCTTGAATCATCTTAGTCCACTCTTAGCATCCAGGCTTGAGGTGCTTTCCTTTTGTATATCAGAGAGAAAGCTGAGCAGAGAATAGGGTAAAATTCGCAAGCCCCTACCTGCCATCCTAGAAAAGTTTGATGAAGAAGAAAAGCAGTTGTCTGATAGAACCGTGGGCTTCCCCGAGACTTCCGAAGGATCCCACGAGGTGACTGGCATGGCCAGCTGGATTCTCCCATGGTGTGCGTGCTCAGGGAGGCCTCTGCTTCCATCGACCGTGGTGTGAATGGCACCTTCGGAGAAGAGGATGCCTTTGGCCAGGCCATAGGCCCCTTCCCGCCTGAAACTCAGGAACAGAGGATGCCCTTCTTTCTTGCCAGGCATGTTTACTGCCTTCTCTGGATTTTGTGACCAAATTGGCACAATGAGCTGGGGGACCTGCAGCCTCAAGGCCACATGTGGCCTTCTGGCCTTCCTGGAGTGCAGCCTTTTGCCTGAATCCAAATTTCACAGAACAAGTCCTTTTAATAAAGGGATTTGTTCTGTGAAGTTTGGATTCGGTCAAGGGTCCGCACTTGGGGATCTGGAGGACCACAGGTGGCCCTCAGGCCGCAGGTTTCCTGCCCCTTCCCAGTCAGTTGATTGGCTGTGTAGACATTGAGACAGTTGGGCATTTGGGGGCCTTCTTAAGCATGTTCTCAAGTGTAGACTGAAAAATATAAACGGCAGAATTTGGATCAATTTGGGGATATTTGGGTTGAGAGTAGGGGGACCCTGTCACCTTGAATTCATGCTAGCCCATCCTGCTCCGAGATCATGGAGAGTTTTCTCTAAGTGAGGATTTGTCTGAGCTGGCCGTTCCAAGTGGGGTTGAGGGTAGGGTGGACTGTTTGTGGAGAGGCGTTATAGTGCCCTGGAAACCACTTGGGCTTTGGACACAGGCAGTCTGGATTCTAGCCTCTGCTTACTGGCTGTCTGACCTTGAGAAGCCACTGGTCTCTTTGAACCTTAGTTTCCTCAGATGTGAAATGGGAATTCTAAGAGTACCTCCCTTATAGAGTTGTCACAAGGCTTAGAGATAATGGATATGAAATACCACTACAGTGTTTGGCAGGTGCCCAGTAAATGGCACTTATCATTGTAATTGCCATATCCTTTATCCTTTTGAGGCACCATTAAAAATGATAATGGTATCCATTTTGCCATTGATAATAATAGTAAAATATGCCCTTGAGTTAATTGTATCTTCCCAGAAACAAAGAAACATGACTTTGTTTACACTTAAAAAATTGTCTGTAGCGGCTCTCATTAATTTACATGCTTACATATGAGTTGCTTTTTTTGTATGACCAGCGTTTGGAGTATAGTTATTTTTCACATTAATGAAATTGTGCATCATATTTGCTTCTTTGAAATTATGTGTTACTTAAGAATTAGGTGCTGCTTTTCATAAAGTTGATTACTTGTGATCTTGATCCCTTTAGCACCTTTGATGTTGACAGTGTCAGTTTTAAGGCCTATGAAAGAACAGTGGGATTTGTTCTGCATTTTCTCTGGCTAAACTCATAGTTTTATTTCTCCTTAATTGATCATACATTGCTGGAAGTTACATAGCTGGAAGCTTCTGATAATTGGATGTTTTTCATTTGAATGCTAGTCCTTCAGGCTTTGAAAATTCTGTGTCAGTTCCAGGAGACTTGGTGATTTCTGCTCCGTTTAATTACATTTTGTGTGATAAGTAATCTCTTGCATGCATAATAGCCTTTCCTTTCAGTACCATTCTATAGTGGAATTTTTTAATGTATTTGAATTAATGTTATGGATCTTAAGTTAACATTCAACTGCACATCATGTTACATTTGCAGAAAACTGAGTTGGTAATCAAAGACTTGTGTTCAGATAAATCCACACCTTGAACAGTGATATCAGCTATATTATGACTTACTCTCAGTCTGTAGCCCACTGGTTTCTTTCAACATATATTGTAAAATGTAAAAAGCTTCTGCACAGCTAAGGAAAAAATCAATATAGCAAATAGACAACTTACAGAATGGGAGAAAATATTTGCACACTATACATCCAATAAAGGGCTAATATCTGGAATCTACAAAGAACTCAAATCAGCAAGAAAAAAAAAAAACTCCAGTAAGAAGTGGGCAAAAGACATGAACAAGAGCTTTTCAAAAGATGATAGACAAATGGCCAACAAACATTTGAAAAAATGCTCAGTGTCACTAATTATCAGGGAAATGCAAATTAAAACCACAATGACATATCACCTTACCCCCGTTAGAGTAGCTTTTATTAAAAACTCCATGCCTTCTTATGAAATACTATTGAGGCTTTTCAGAGACAGCTCTGGGTGAGTACTATTAATAATAGGAAAATGGCCTGCATTTTAGATATAGGTCAGGAATAAATTGGTTAAGTCTCTAAAAAAATTAATGTCAAGAATATGTTATAATGAGAACTACAGGTTAGTTTCTCTCTGCCTTGTGACATTTTTAAACGTGTTGTTGTCTCCTGAAACTCTATTTCAGGGACCAAATTCTGATATCTTATCTCTTGGAAGGGAGTACCCTCTTGACTTCTTATACCTTGGATGAGTTTTACGAGTTTTGAAACTTTATATAAATGGAATAGTGGCATGTGTATGCTTTTGTTTCTGACTTCTTTTGCCCAGAATGCTATTCAGCACATTATTTCTATTTTTCATAACAACTTGCAAGGTAGAGATTATTGTTTCCATTTTTCAGAGGAAGAAACTGAGGCTCAGAGTGATGATGCAGCTCGTTAACAATAGATAGCTCCGTGGTTTGATGCTCAATGTGTCTGCCTCCCACGGCCCTGCTCTTCAATAATGTACCCCCACCCCAGCAGGAGGATGTGGAGATGAGTGACACCTCGTCTTTGCTATTCAAGAGCTCATAGTCTGGTGGGCAGACAGACTCAAAACATGTATCCATAGTATGTGGCCAAGGGCAGTAATTGCTTATCATCAAAGTTCAAGTAAAGCACCCTGGAATATTTTATTTCAGGTTGTTAGAGGGAGAATTCATCATGGAGTAGGGAATATTTTAGCTGAAACTTGGAGAATGAAAAACTAGGATTTTGGAAAGCTGTTTCAGGTTGGAGGAATAGTAGGAATAAAGACATGGAAATCTGGAATAATACAGTACTTGGGGGGAAAAGTAACCTTTGTGATGAGAATCACAGGTCTCTGATGGGGGATAATGGGAGACGAGGCTGGGAATGGAGTAGGGATCTATAAGAAAGTTAAGGAGCACTTTCTTCCTTAGGTCAGTGTTTGCCCAACTGTGTCCCATAAAACTACGATATTGGAAGATGTTTATAGGTGTTTGGGTTAAAGAAAAAACTGTTCTCAGGTCAGACACATTTAAGAGACACTGGCTAAACAAAGTAACCTGGTTTCTTTACTGCAGGGCTTGTCAGAGCTTTTGTATGGTAATGAGCTTTGTGAGTCTTTAAAGGGGTTTGGGAACACAGTATGATGTGTTCCCAGGCTTATTTGGTCCTTGAACCACTTTACTATAGGATGTCTTCTGCATTGAGTATTCTTAAGAATGTATTATGGAGAAGAGTCTTCAGGCCACCTTTCTTTGCTTACCCCAGATATTCTACTCATTATTGCATCTGTTGATATTTCTTTTGACAATTAATTTCCTTAGGGATTTATAAATTTTTATTGTGACTTCATGTTCAGAGGGTGTTATATCCTTTCGAGTCTAGATTGCCCTGGGCTTTGGAAGTGCCCCTATAGACAGGCAGGTTTACTGGCTTGGAAGTGGTTTTGGTGTTATTTTGTATCTTGGGTATTCCCTATACTCAAGGATAAAGTGAGTTCAAACCCCACATCTGTATGTAGCATGAGCCTGGGGTTCAGATTTCTTGAAGGTGTAGTTTTTACTCCCTGTCTTTCCCCACCCCCCCCACACCCCTCAGCCCACAAGAGATAACAAGCTTCCTTCCCCTTTCTCATAGCAGATGGGCAGAGTTTACCTAGTTTTAGTTTTACAGCTCATACAAAACTGTCCACAAACAGCCTGTGGTCTAGACACTGTACCCAACAGGACAGTAATCCCCAGCTTAGAAGCCCATACCTGAATTATCCCTGTGAGCTATTTTGGCTTCAGCTTCCATTGAGCTCCCTGGCTTGAATTCTTTCTTATTTAAAGTACTCAGGCATTTATTTTTGCTTTTGAGTATAGCTCAAATGTTAATTTTTTTGTTAATACATAATTTTCACATGTTTGGAGCTTATCGGAGAAGATTCCTTCCAAGGTGGTGCAGTCCACATATTGCCTGGCAGACGTCCTCATGCCTGTGTCATCCTGCACTTACCTGTAGGATTAGTGCCACTGAAGTAGCCTCTTGGTGTGCAGGCATTTCTGTTAAACCATTGTTCTTCAGTCCTTTTCCTTACGCTTCACAGAATCATAGTGAAAGTCTTTTTTTTTTTTTTTTTTACCAGTTATCGGCAGTAGCAGAAAGCTGAAGAATTTCCAGGCTAGGTGATATCACCGTTTAGGTTTTTCATCATTTTTGGTTATCTGAACTCAGCTATCTGGCAGTATGCTATTGTAGGAAGAGAACCATACACACATTCATTCCTGCTTTTATTAATTTATTCATCCTCTCAAGAAATATATATTGAATGCTTTCTATGTGGCACATAGTGTATCAGTCATAGGAGAGACATTGGCAAACAGATAAATGTAAGATATCTGCCTTTGTGGAACTTGTAATCACATCGAGGAAACAGAATTTTATCAAACGTGTGCACAAATAAATATACAGCTACAAACTGTGAAGTGTGATATGAGGAAAGTATACAGTGTGCTATGAAAGTGTAGATTGAAAGTCAGTGGTTCTAATTGTTGCCCTCTCACCAATCAGTTTGGTAATGTTGGGCAAACTACTTTGTTACTCCCTGCCTCACTTTCCTCTTTTGTAAGTGACTCTAGCTATTAATATTTCAATGAAGCAACTATAAGAAAGAGCTTTTAAGTGTTGTGTAAAACCTTCAAATGATGGTACTTCCAGGAAGATGAATGCAACTGGGTAGGTTTCTAGAGTCTGGGGAGCCTTTAGACCAGGGCATCTCCCAGCCCGGGGTGTACTAGTAAATGTTTAACAACTGGCTGTCTAAAACACATTCTAAAAGCCCTGATTCATTTGCTGATTCACTGGCTGATTTCCACAGTGTAAATATTTCCATCAAGGCTGATTTCTAACTCACAGTGTCATGTCACTAAACGTGGAGTTGGGGAGAGACACAAACAAAGGGCTCCAGCTCCAGCACAGCACTGTGCCCAGTGTGGTGTGTGATGGTGAAGTGGGAGTGTGGTTAACACAGCTCTTGTTAAGCATTCGTTTATGAAACAGAATAGGAATCTGACAGAATCATTCTTGCATCTAGAAGTGCTTTCTCTTTGCCTTAAAAGCATGGCGATGGATTTGGCCTTTGCTATTTCCTCAATCTCTGGGAAAGGAACAGGGTACCCAGGGGTGTTGTCCTAGGAGGGCGTAAAGGGCTGTAATTAGGATTATAGGTTTAGAAACTTAGTTTCACGACTCGACAGTCTGCCCAGGCTTTTAAAACTAATTGTGCCTCTGAGATGCAAGTTGCATAATGTCCATACTTGGGTTTTTGGACTTAGAGGTGAGTTGACATCTCAGATCTATCTACTCCTCCCTGGTCTTGTGACCTTGGACAACTTGCTAACCTCTCTGAGGGTGTTTCCTCCTCTGTAAAATGTGAATGGTGACATCTGCTTCTCAGAGTTCTAAACAAGATCATCTGTGTAAAATGCCTGGCAATGTGGTGGTGGTTATTGATAAAGTTAGTCCTTCTCAAATACTGAGTAACAACTTAGGTCCATGGGCCAGAACCTAGTTATTTCCCTGATGTTGTCAAAATTAGTTTCTTTCCCTGCTCCTATATTTTGCTGATAATCACCCTTAATTGGACTTTTCCCCTTGCCTAGTCACTGCCCTGCCTTTTAAAACATGAATCCCCCTTGTTTCTCATAACACATTTCAAAAGCAGGAGTGATGAGTAACCCCAGCACTCAGAGTTTTACCCAGGGCACGCAGGTCCTGCCTGCCTTGGCTGCCGGTCTCACCAGAGGGGGGGAATGGAAGGGTCAGGTTCACCTGGTGTTTTCTGGCCAACGCTTGTGCTTACATCTGAAGTGTGGTGAGCTGGGAACTATGAAATCTGATTTTCTCCAGCTCTTTTCCACACAGTAACCTTGTAGCACTTAAGAAATCGGTTTTAGAACATGAGTCAGTGAGGATATGATACTATTGCTTCGTTTAAAAGTGAAACCCTATGTGTGCCTGTGGGCAGATTATTTCATCACAAAAAGTGCTCTCATCTGAGTAGACATCACCCTGTCCCATGGTAGAAGCCCCAGGGTTCCTGCTTGGATTTTATGGACCAGGGGTTGACAAACTTTTCCTATGAAGGACCAGGTAGTAAATATTTTAGACTTTGCGGGTTATGGCTTCTCAGCTCTGTGACAACAGCCATAGACAATATGTAAATGAGTGAACATGGCTGTCTTCCAACAAAATTTTATTTACAAAAACAGGTGGCAGGCTGGATTTGGCCTGTGGGCTGTCGTCTGCAAGCCACTGTTATTAGGCATTTGAGAGGCAGCTAAGAATAATGGGCAAGAGCATGAGCATTGGAATTGAGTTTGTGTGGAGCCCAGCTCTGCTTCGTTTCAACTCTGGTACTTGAGCAAGTCACTTGATAAGGGAAAAGAGAATCTATGAGTTATCTTGAGAATTCAGGGAGGTGATGTCTATGAAGAGTCCCTTGATGTGAGGTGCTTTTGGGAAGGGTTTTAGGTACATTGAAGGCTAAAGCTAGTCAGAAGCTTATTTGCTTGTTTATTTTTCAAGCATGAAATCTAAATGAAAAAGTATGTGGCCTTCTCTAGCTGCTGAGAAGGTCACCATGGTTGCCGAGTGCTGTGGCTTTCACAGCTGAGTAGGTAAACAGTGCAACTAAGCGGAACCAGTTAGACAAGTCAAGCCAAAAATAAAGATAAGGTTAAATATCGACTTTAGTAGACTCAGCTTTGCTTTTTAGCTTTTATAACAAAAATCAAGCTGATTGATGGAAGAAGAATGTGATCAATAAATCCTACCCACTTGAAGGACTTATAGTTCATTCTCCAGGAAAACTTTTTCAGTCAGCCACCTGTACTGTGTTAGGCAGCAGAGGAGAAGGTGCCAAGACAGCAGGTGCACTTCTCACCTGGCAAGAGCTCACAGTGTAGGAAAGGGCAGTAGGAGGAGGTTGGATAACCACATACAAAGCAGTATGGACTGTGACTGCTCACCAGCTAACCCAGGAAAGCCAGGCTTCTTCATCAGCCTTTGACTCTGCCCTACCCGCCGAGATTCCAGCCCTCCCCTCCCTAGCCCCACTCTCTGCTTCAGCCTAGGCAGTTTCCTCCCACCTCCTTCCATGCTTCTTCTGAACTAATTTCCCATGCATTCATTTAGTCCCATGCATTCCCATGCATTCATTTAGAGTTTGTAGTATGTGCCATCAAATAAGAAAAGGTCCCTGTTCTCATGGATCTTAAGGGCTAGTAGAAGAAACACAGTCATTTGTAAAACATGCTATGAGGGTGAGGGACATAGCTCTATCAGAGTTTACAATAAAAAAATGACCCGGACAAGGAGAATTTCTGTGGTGTGTGTTTGTTTGCTTATGTTTATGTACATACATAAGGTTACATACAAGGTTGTACATACATATACAAGGTTATTTGATACAGAAATGGGAGCAAACTATACGTACATACTGCTCCTTTCCTTTTGTTCTGCCCTATTCCGTTCTATTCCCTTCTTTTTCTAATTGGTTTTCTTGCCAAATTCAAGTTATGCCCAACCTGACTTAAGGATATATTTATGAAATAGGGCCAAGTATTTTAGGGGTAAAGCATCGTTAACGTATCAAGACAGAAAAAAATACGGTCAGGTTAAGAAAAATTAAGAGTATTTCTTTCCCCCCTGGCAGATAAAGCTTTCATTTCAATTTTCTGCCATCTTGTAAATTTTGTTGTAGTTTTTTTCCTTTTCCCTTAGAATTTCTTTTCTTTTACTCTCCACTTTTTATTTTGAAAAATTAAAAGCTTATAGTAAAGTTTAAAAGAATGAACATCCACATACTCTTTGCTTACACTCAACATTTTGCTTCATTTGCTTTCTCTCTCTCTACAGATTTAATCTTTCATTCTGCCAAACCATTTGATAGTCAATTGCAAACATCATGACACTTTACCCCTAAATATTTTAGCATGCATCTCCTAAGAACAAGGAAATTCTTTTTTCTTGCCATAAAACCATCATCATACCAAAGATACTTAACATTGGATACAGCAATATTATGTAATATATTGGTTATTCAAATTTTCTTAGTAGTCCCAAAAAAGTCCTTTGTTGCTCTCTTTTAGATCTGTAATCTAATCAAGGTTCCTATTTTGCTTTGCTTTGCTTTGCATTGCATTTATTTATTGATTGATTGAGACAGAGTCTCACCTTGTTGCCCCAGCTAGAGTGCCGTGGCGTCAGCCTACCTCACAGCAACCTCAAGCTCCTGGGCTCAAGCAATCCTCCTGCCTCAGCCTCTCGAGTAGCTGGGACTACAGGCATGCGCCACCATGCCCGGCTAATTTTTTCTATATATTTTTAGTTGGCCAATTAATTTCTTTCTATTTATAGTAGAAATGGGGTCTTGCTCTTGCTCAGGCTCGTTTTGAATTCCTGACCTCGAGCGATCCACCCGCCTCGGCCTCCCGGAGTGCTAGGATTACAGGCGTGAGCCACTGCGCCCGGCCTGCATTGCACTTAGTTGTCATGTCTATAAATCCCCTTCATCTAGAACTGTCTGGCTGCTTTTTTGGGGGTCTTTCATAACATGAACAGTTTTGAAAAATCCAGGCCAGCCCTCTTGTAGAATGTTCCAAACATAGAGTTGTCTGAGTGTTTCCTCCCTGTAAGATTCAGGTTAAACCTTTTAGGAAGAATACTACATTGGGGATGCTGTGTCTTTCCCATTAAATCACAATCAGGAATATAATATAAATTTGTCCTGTTAGTGGCAGGACACTGTTAAGTTTGTTAAGTTTGATCCCTTCTTTAAGGTGGTGTCTGTCAGATCTCCCTATTTGAGGGTAGCATCAGCAGATTTTGGTATTTGTGGATGGTCCCGGAACCAGTCACCCAGGGATACTGAGGGATGATGACTGTATCTAATGGTATGGATACTGCTTTAATAATTTCGCCATTATTGGACTTTTTAGGTCATTTCCTCCCTTCCCCTCCATGTAAGTAAGTAATATGTGACCTGTGGGGTGATACTTTGAGAACTGTGAATATCTTGTTCCCTAACAACTTTTGATTTTAGCATCCATTGGTGATCTTTGTTGGATCAGTTATTACATTGTTGGTTGCAAAATGGTGTTTCATATTCCTATCATTCTTTCTATGTTTATTAACTGGCATTGTTTTGTAAAGAAGAGACCCTCTGATACTTTTTTTAGTATCCTTATAGACTCATGGATTTTTTGGTATTGTGTTATGATATATCACATTTTTTAAAAAAATAATATTTTGTATTGAGGTATGATTTATATATAGTGAAATAGACAAATGTTGAGGGTATAATTTGATTACTTTTGACAAATGTATATCCCCATGTCATGCCCACCCTAAACCACAAAAAGTTTGCATTGGTCCTTTCCGAGTCATTCCCTGACCTCCCTCCCCCTGAAGCAGTGCTGATCTGATTTCTTTCTTCATTATTCTCTTTGATGTTTAAATTGTCCCAAATATTGGCAATGAAAGCCCCATGGGGTTGGCTCTGTGTCCTTCTGACATGTCCTCAATTTGTGAGCACTTTCTTTCTTTTGGGTACAAAGAAGGCGTTTGTACCCAAATTCTTTTAACAGCTAAAAATAGGATTGTTGTCCCTCTATGTATTTGTGGGTTCCACATCTGTGAATTCAACCAACCAGGGATTGAAAATATTATGCAGAGTTCCAAAAAGCAAATTTTGAATTTTCTGCATTCCAAATACTACATTGAACTCATGTGAATGAAGTGATGTACAGGCATTGTATTAGGTATTGTAAGTAATCTAGAGATGATTCAAAGATGTAGGAGGATATGCGTAGGTTATATATGAGGGCTGTCTGGAAAGTATCCAGCCATGTAATATGAAAAATATATTAACAATGACTAGATACTTTATGGGCAGTCCCTGTATAATACTACACAATTTTGTATGAGGGACTTGAGCATCAGCAGATTTTGGTATTTGTGAATGGTCCTGGAACCAGTCCCCCATGCATACTGAGGGATGATGACTGTATCTAATGGTATGGATACTGTTTTAATAATTTTTCCATCATTGGACTTTGGGTCATTTCCTTTTTTATCCTATTACAACAATACCACAGCAAATATCTTGGAATGTATATTCTTGTGCACATACGCATTTTTGTAAGCTAGAGCTCCAGACGTGATATTTCTAGGTCAAAGAGTATGCATACTTAAATTTTTTATTGATCTTGCCAAAGCTTTCCCTCCCCTCTTAAAAAGCTATATTAATTAACTTTTTACAAGCATTGCTGGTTTTCCCAGGGCCTCACCAATAGTGAGTTTCATCTATCTGTGTGTATATGGTGGCACAGAGTTTGAATTTGGACTTACCCTTGAGTAGAGTGAACATTCAAACCATAAGCCCTGTTTTTTTTGGTTCCAAACCCTCTAGTTTTGATTTGCATAGAAATGAAATCTGTCCTCAAGGAGAGGTTAAACACAAGGAGAAGTTTGTGCCATTCTCTGTCATTCAGTGTCACATTCACCATCATAGCCTGCTGCAAACAGAGGGCATTCTTATTATTTCTATTCTGCATCAGCTGTATAAAGAAGATGAATGAGGAAAGGGGGGCCTGAGAGGGATGACAACATTGCCCCTTGGATGCGAGCCTCTTAAGCAGTCTTTATAAATTTGGTTCACAGTTACTGTTCTGTATTTCTAACCTTAAACAACTACTGGAACCACTTTTTATTTTAGAATGAGCCATGATGATTCTACACTTGGGATAGCAGCTTTGTCTTTGTGTGTGTGTGTGTGTGATCACTCTCTGAAGCCAGCTAGTAAAACTAAGCCTTTTTGTTTTTGCTTTATTTTAAATATTGAATCTTAGGTTAATCAAATACCTTTGTGGATGACTTGTCACTTTTTCCCCCTTTTTACAGATTAAGAGTTGTTTGAAAGCTTTTGTCTCTTTGCTAAAGTACCTGGGTTGCTTTTCTTTACAGGTGTTTGAAGCTGTGATTTCATGGATCAATTATGAGAAAGAAACCCGTTTAGAGCACATGGCAAAGCTGATGGAACACGTACGACTCCCTCTCCTACCCAGGGATTACCTCGTTCAGGTGAGTGCTGCGTGCAGAACAAAGCACTCCCCTGTCCACCCAGGCCTCTAAGGACTAGCATGGCCACCCTGGCTGTGTGCAGTGGTTGAGGAATTTAATGGGTCTTCTGTGTGGGTGGAGGGCATAACCCACTGGGTTAAGTGTGAGGGTTGGTGACATAAAGTTTAAGAGCGTAGGTATGAGAATAAGACACCTGGGTTTCAGTCCCTGCTCTACTGCTTATTAGCTTTGAGTTTTTATTTAATCTCTTCAAACCTCAGTTCTTTTTCCATAGAACAGATATGATAATAGAGTCCAGCAGGGTTGTAGTGGAGACTAAGGCAGTGTGAATAGGCAAGTTAGCTGTTTAGCACAGACCCTGGCATAACTCGTGTTCAATGAGCTTCTTTTACTGTAGAGGACCATGCAAGAAGAGTTGTTTTCATAATGTTTCTGTGTTCCCTTCTGGTCTTAGTTTTAGGCAACTTGAAGCCCCATTCAGGACTGCAAAAAACAATTCCGAATATGGAATATGGAATATGTAGTGTTCCTCTTCCTCGGAAAAGGAAAGAGCAATGAAGAATTATGGGGTGCCCTTGTGGTGCCACATGTTTTCTCATTGAATTCTTAAAATAACCCTGGGAGGCAAAGATTGTAACCCATTTTTCACACATGTGGGCCTCGAGGCTTATAGAGGTTGGGATTTATCTGGGGTCACCAGCCAGTGTGAGGGAGGGTCAGGATTCAGATGCACATGGGCCTGGCTCCAAAGTACGTGCTTCTTCCACTAAGCTAGTGCCTTCTTCATTGCTCTCGGTTCTGTTTACCCATGACATGATTTATTTTATATAGGAAATGGAATTAGACACTTTTGCAAGCAGGCGAAAGATAAACTTTAAAATATATGAACAAAACAAAACATTGGAACAGTAGGCCGTCCCTCAGCTGTCCCCGAGGGGTCTCTGGAAGGAAGGGGGGAGGGTGTGATGCAGGAATAGGAGAGGAGCCTTCACCACCCGGCAGCCCAGCTCTGTTACTCCTCAGCCATTGAGCACTTTCTTAACCCTTTTAAACCTCAGTTTTCTCATCTGGTAAAAATAGCACACCGTTCTTACAGGATTGTTTGAGGATAAAATGAGATAATCTGTGCAAAGCCTATAACACCATGTTCAGTGAATGTCACTGATGTTACTACTGTCTTTGTGACTGCTGCTGTGAGTGGCGGTCGTGGGTGACATAGTATCCTCATGAGCACTTGTAAACTCTTCTGCTCGTGACACTGTTGATTGATCACAGGCCTAAAGGGTCAGTGAAATGGTCTCTCAGTCTCTGTCCTTCAGCCTTCTGCTCAGGCGCTGAGGGGTACATTGGCAAGCCAGGCCCTGCGTGCTGCAGGGGGTGGTGCCACTGCCACCTGGTGGCAGCATATCCTTCCTGTAGGAAAGGTCCCCTAAGCAGAGCTCCCAGCGCCAAACCTCCCGCTGTCCTGTGGGAAACTGCCTCAAGGTGGAGGTAGGTGACTGGCCCCCAGCACGGTCTCGTCTCCACAGGGAGGGTGGCGGCTTGGGGACCTGGCTTCCAGGGAAAGCTAAAGGGGCCTTCACAGACCCTTGGTCACAAACTCCATCAGGTACTTACTGCTGAAACGTAACAACCTTAACCCTTAGGAAAGGGTTCCTGGGCTTATTATGGCAAAGTAAAGTAGGATTCAGATCTAGAAAAGAAGGGGTCCAGAGGCAATGGACATGAGAACTATTTATGTGGGTCCCCTCCATTTTTTTTTTTAAACAGCTTTTATCAGGCATCCCAGAGTGAACCCCTCTGGAAGAGGATGTTTCATTAATATTCATTTGACCTTGAACTTTAAACTAGTATAGCCTGCTGGGGATGGTGATAGTGGTGGAGGAAGAGGGGGAGGAAGGGAAGGCTGTGGGCGGACCTGGACCAACACTGCCTAATTTTTGGGGGGACTTTGGTTTTTTTTGCAATCACTAACATTTATTAGGCTTTTACTAAGCATTTAAAAATATGGTACTAAACGTGTAAGATGCTATATTGTGATAAAAATGTAAACTTTGTGCAATTGAATTGTACAGGTCAGTGGCATTAATTGCATTTATGATGCTGTACGAGCATTAATCATATCGATTTCTAAAACTTTTTCATCACCCTAACTTGAAGCTCTGCACCCACGAAGCACGAACTGTCCAGGAGAGCTTTTCATCCAAGTTGAATAAGTTTTTTGGGAGAAGTGGCTGCCTGTGCATTTCTCCTTCTTCCCAAGATTTTATAGATTTCCTCCCCCACCCTTTTTATTTTTTAACAGACCCTACAAATTTATGATTTGTCTCCACCTGGCTCAGTGCCCTGGTAGGAGGGTAAAAAAAAACCTTCCAAGGAATCGGAGTGTTCCTGGGGACTCTCTCTGGGGAAGGAGGTGCTCAGAGGTGGCAGCGGCCTTATCTCACCAATCCTCCTTTGCCCGCCAGCTCCAGTGCTGCCCAGCCGGTGATGGCCCTGGCCATGTTTTTATTTCTAGTGACAGATGGGGAGCCAGGAGAGGCTTAGCAAGGCCTTGCACGTGACTGGCTTGAGGGCTGAGATAATTGGGGTGGGAGACCCTTCTCACTCTCCGACTGGACTTGAGTTCTTCAGGGTTAGAACCCTTGTCTTGTTCATCGTTTTCATCCTGGGAGCCAGCACAGGGATGCCCAGCCAGAAGACAGTCAGTCAGCGTTAGCTCTTGGATAGAATTGATCTTTCCCAACACGAAGTGGCCTCAGGAGACCACATTGCTCATTCCAGATGTGTCACAATGTGATTTGGCCTGGGCCAAAGGGTGGAGAGCTGAGAGAGCATCAGAATGGCTTTACCCTTGGCCTTGCTCATGGAACACTTAGGCTGACATTTGATGAGCACCTGCTTAGGTCCCGAGCTCTGGAATAAGAGGTGAGGAAGCTAGAGTCCCAGCTTAGGTGGGGTTCAAGGTGAGGTCAGCAGGTGAGACTTCGTGATGGACGTTTTTTCTGCTCTGATGTTGCTTCTCGGTTAGGAAGAGCTTCACTGGCCCATAAGAGAATAGATATGAATCCTTCTCCTTGACCACCTTATGTTACTCAGTGCCTCTAAAGGTTTGCTGATAGATCCATGCCCATTCCTCTTTCCCTCCCTCTCCTCCTCTCAGATTTCTAACCATTTCCCCTAAACATTATAATGCACTCAAATCAGGAGGAATGTGGGAAGGGGCTTTCAGGACAATTACTTGTCTTTTGTTTTATATAAACTCATTTAAGCTTCAAAAACAAACAAACTACTAAGGTTGTAGATACCTTTAATATGCCCATTTTACAGATGAGGAAACTGAGGATCAGAGATGTTAAGTGGTTGATCTGGGATTTGAATCTCTGATGCCAGAGCTTGATCACTTACCCCAGTGTGCTCTTGAAATGCAGGAGGTGAGCACTGAGTTGTAATTCTGTGGATCTTTCTCTTTGGGTCTGAGATGATGAGGTATTGAAATGAATGAGTGTGGGAGTGCAGGAATGACTCAGCCCAGGGAGAGAGCTTGGGAAGTGTGGCTGAGCTCTGCTCCAGGATCACCTGTGGGTCATTACCTCCAGACGGTTGAAGAAGAAGCTTTGATAAAGAATAACAACACCTGTAAGGACTTCCTCATCGAGGCCATGAAATACCATTTGCTCCCTCTGGATCAGAGGCTCTTGATTAAGAACCCAAGGACCAAGCCCAGGACTCCAGTCAGCCTTCCCAAGGTAAGTCCCATGAAATACTATTTGCTCCCTCTGGATCAGAGGCTCTTGATTAAGAACCCAAGGACCAAGCCCAGGACTCCAGTCAGCCTTCCCAAGGTAAGTCCCAGTCCAGTCACTGCTGAGAGTAGGGGCTGTGTCCTGGGCAGGTGGCCTTCCATTCCTGCCTCCACGTCTTTCCTCACCTGTGGCTGCCCTGCATCTTGGTTGCATTTATGACCTAAGAGCTGGAGTCTGCTGGTTCCTCTTGAGTCTGCTGGTACCTCTCTCTTCTGAGGTCTTCCTTTCCTAAGAGTTTCTTAAGACTTTCAAGGTAACCTGCACTGTCACCAGGGAGGTTTGAGAGTAACTCAGAGCTCCCCGCCCCCATCGCTGCCTTCTCATCTCACACCATGCTTTGTGCTTTCTTTCTATTAGAAGCTGAGAAATGACAATGCTGGTTTCACTTAGTGATGCCCATAACAGTCCTCCTCCTTCCAGGCCATTCTTTGAATCAGAACAATCCCAGTCTGGTTCCTTTCCTCGCCACAGGGCAGGAGTAAAGGACAATTAGGGATGCCAGAGGAGAAAGGGGCCTCGAGGAGTCTGACAGGTAATGGAAGAATGAAACAAGGGAAAGAAATGCGGGGCGTGAGAACTTGTGAGGGAGCAGCCAGGGCAGGGGACGGATGAATGCAGGAGGGAACCTCATGACCAAGAGCCTCTGCTGGGCACTGGCTGCTTTCATACCAGCAAGTCCCCTCCCCTCTCTAACCCTCAGGCCCCTTATGTGAACACTGAAGGCTGCTGCACTCACGATCCCCAAAGTCCCTGCTGGCTTGGCATCAATGTAGTCTCTAGGATTCCAACATACCGACGTCTGGGGGAAGGTCCCAGTCAACCCAGGAGGAAAGGTGGGAGGAGAGCAGGGAGTAGTGTTGTTGGCTCACTGACACCAAGTAGGCAGCAGCAGGAAGTTATTTAGCCCCTGCTTTGCCCTCCTCCTCCTCTTTCCAGCTGGCTGCCACCCTCCTTCCTGCTGCTTTCAAGAAGGTTTCACCAGGGGTAGAGAAGCATGATGTTGCTCAGCACCAGATGTTGAGGTTCTCCGAGGTTTGCAGTTCCTTCCTTCCACTGTGTTCCATGACCCCGGATCACAGAGAGGATAGTGGTTGCAATGTGACCAAATGTCTCAAGTGTCTCGGATAATAATATAAGCAGCTAACCTTTATTGGGCGCTCACTATGTGCCAAGCACTGAGCTGAGGGTATCACATGCATATATCTTATTTAATCTTCTCAGCAACACCATAAGATAGAGATAGTTATTATCCTAGTTCTACAAAGGAGGGAACTGAGGTTCAGAAAAGTTAAGTGACTTGCCCAAGGTCAACACAGCTAATGTGGTCGAACTGGCATTTGAGTTGAGTCTTTCTCACCCCTAAACCTGTTCCCTGGGCCCATACCATCCTGCACCTGGCTTCACCTGTGCAAACCTGAGAGTGCCTTCCTACCCCTCTGCCTCATGGTGCCCGGTGTTGTTTAGAAGGTGCAGCACAGGCCAGGCCTGGGTCTGGCTGGCCATTCGCCTCACTGCATGCCGACGCCATTTGTTTTGTGGAAATGTTACGTGGAAATGTCTTCATATTTTTCAAAATGAAAATAACCTAGCTTCCTTTAATTATAGGAGTATTTACTTGTTGCACATCAGTAAAATAATTCTGCAATTTTGAAATAAAATAAAAGTCACCTGAAATTTCTCCCAGGGTCAATCATGGCTACTATTTTGGTAAATTTTCTTGCAAACATATATCTGTGCACTTATGCACAAATAGATAAAAAATGTACACGTTTAGTTAAATGGAATCTTGCCATACAAATTGAAATATTTCCCCCCCACTCAACCATATGCTACAGATTTTAATGTTATCAGTATGGATTTAAATCGTAAATCCATTTAAATTGTAATGGATACATAGTATTTAATTGTATTTATATACCACTATGTATTTAATAGTATTTAATCCCATCCCTACTGATGGGATTTGAAGTAATTGGCATTCTTTTGTCTTATAAACATTTCTGTGTCAAATATTCTTTAAAAGATAGCATCCTTTTTTAGTTTGCATTTCTTTAATCATGAGTGAGATTAATCTTGGTTTCATGTGATTATTGGCATTTGTATTTCCTTTTTGGGAAATTCTCTGTTCCTGTCCTTTGCCTCTTTTGAATTGTATGTTTTTTATTAACAGTTTGTAAGGGCCCTTTATACATAAAAGAGTTTAGGGCTTTGTATGTATGGATTTCAAATATATATATATATATATATATATATATATTTTTTTTTTTTTTTGAGACAGAGTCTCACTTTGTTGCCCAGGCTAGAGTGAGTGCCGTGGCGTCAGCCTAGCTCATAGCAACCTCAAACTCCTGGGCTCAAGCGATCCTACTGCCTCAGCCTCCTAAGTAGCTGGGACTACAGGCATGCACCACCATGCCCGGCTATGTTTTTTTCTATATATGTTAGTTGGCCAATTAATTTATTTCTATTTATAGTAGAAACGGGGTCTCGGTCATGCTCAGGCTGGTTTCGAACTCCTGACCTCGAGCAGTCCGCCTGCCTGGGCCTCCCAGAGTGCTAGGATTACAGGCGTGAGCCATGACCCCCGGCCTCAAATATTTTTTTTCTTTGTTTGCAGTTTGGCTCTTAACTTGTTTATGATAATTTTTTAATCCCAAAAAACAGCTTTTAAGTAGTCACATTGATCTACCTTTTGCTTTATAGTTTGGGTTTTGTGTCATGTTTAGAACCGTTTTCTTTACTCTTGAGATTAGTTTTTTAAATGCCCATACATTTTCCTCGAGTACTTTTAAAATTTCTGTTTTACGTTTGAATCTTTGATGCATTAGAATTTGTTTTACCATAAGGAGTGAGGGTGGGGATTTGGCTTTATTTGTATTGCCAGTGATAAGCCAGTTGTCCCAAAGTTATTTTGCTGATTAATTTCCTTCTCTCCCTATTGATGTGAGCATCACCTTTGTTGTGCTCCCCCAAGCGCTGTGTCTTGAGAATGTTGATTCTAAGGTGCACTGTTTTTTGGTTTTTTTTTATGTGGAAAAGCCTTATTTTCCTGGGTTTTTAGCTGGTCTTGTGTCTCGGTGACTTTTCTCTTTGGAAACCATGGTTTTCATCCTATATGCTCTCAGCGTAATGACATCTTTGCCTGAGGAGTGTAGTCTGGAGCTAAGGAAATGTTCAGAGCTAGCCCAGATTCTTTGTGTAGAGACCATATCCAGGGATCTCCCGTTCTCTGGACTCCACATCTAGCTCTTACCACATATACCAACAAAAAGAAAGTTTTAAAAATCAAAGCCCACTTTGAACCTGGACTAAGCATGCTGGGAGCCACTCCCCCAGCTCCCTATCCCAAACTATCACTTTGGGGATTATCAGATTGTATATAATCTCATTAAGTCGTCACATTTATAGGTCAGTTTGGTATAAAAGAAAAAGCACAGACTTGGGAGTGGGATCCACCAAACTCCAGCTCTGTACCCATCAGCCAGTACTTAACTGGGCAAGTTATTTAACCTCTCAGAGTAATCTTAGCAAAGTAGGGACCCAACACTCTACCCCAGGTATTGAGTCTGTAGTTGAGAAAGAATTCAACCCCTGTTTCAGGGGGCCCAAATCAGTCCATCACCTGTATTTCTTAGGAACAATTTATTTTAAGAATGAAAATGTTTAGATTCCTGGGCACCTGGCCTTCTGCAGGCAACGGGAACCATAACTTTCTTTGAATCTGTTGAAGGAAGGAAAAAAAAAGGTATTGCTGGTCTTTGCCTCATTGGGGTTTATATTGTCCAACCTTCTTCTTAAACTATACTTTTATCACCATTGTTTGAGCACTTAAATTACAGGGGAGATCCCCACTGTGGGGTTGAGATTAAGGGGTGTGCTGAGTGGAACTATCACTTTGAGGATTATCAGATTGTATGTAATCTCATTAAGTCATCACATTAATAGGTCAGCGCTACTCATATCCTGCTTTGCTAAGATCACCCTGAGAGGTTAAGTAACTTGCCCAGTTAGGTGCTGACTGATGAGTATAGACCTGGAGTTTGGTCTGTCCCACTCCCAAGTCCGTGCTTTTTCTTTTATACCAAACTTCCCCCCACCCAAGAAACAGCCTTCAGGTTTTGGTAGCATATTTAAAGGATTATTTTCTTTTAAATTTAGATTAATTAAGGTATAATAATTTACACACCATAAAATTTACACTTTTTAGGGATACAGTTAGATGAGAATTTATAGATGCATGCTGTCATGTAACCACTATCTCAATCAAAATATAGAATATTTTAATCACTTCAAAAAGTTCCCATGTGCTGCTTTGTAGTGAATACCCTCCTTCTACCCCCAGCCCCGATCAGCTGCTGATCTGAATTTCTGTCCCTGTAGTTTTGCCTTTTCTATAATGTCATATGAATGGACTCATGCTGTATCAGCCTTTTGAGCTTGGCTTCTTTTGCTTATCATAATGCATTTGAGATTCATCCGTGTTGTTGCAGGAGTTCATTCCTTTTTAATGCTGAGTAATACACCATTGTATGAATGCACCATTCACCAGTTGGTAGACGTTTAGGTGTCTAGTTTTTGGCTATTTCAAATATAGCTCTATGATTTCACTTATAGATCTCTGTGTGGACATACGTTTTATTTTCTCTTGGGTAAATACTTAGGAGTAGGATTGCTGGGTAGTATGGTAAGTATGTAATTTAACTTTATAATACGTTGCTGTTTTTCAAAATGGCTGTATTGTTATGTGCTCCTGCCAGCAATGTCTGAGAGTTCCAGTCATTCCACAGTCTTACCACTCTTTGGTATCATCTGTTTAACAGCATTTTAGCCATTAGGTGTGTGGTAGTATCTCACTGTGGTTTTTTTTTTTTTTTTTTTTTTGAGACAGAGTCTCACTTTTGCCCAGGCTAGAGTGAGTGCCGTGGCGTCAGGCTAGCTCACAGCAACCTCAAACTCCTGGGCTCAAGCAATCCTGCTGCCTCAGCCTCCCAAGTAGCTGGGACTACAGGCATGTGCCACCATGCCCGGCTAATTTTTTCTCTATATATTAGTTGACCAATTAATTTCTTTCTATTTATAGTAGAGATGGGGTCTCGCTCTTGCTCAGGCTGGTCTCGAACTCCTGAGCTCAAATGATCCGCCCACCTCGGCCTCCCAGAGAGCTAGGATTACAGGCTTGAGCCACCGCGCCCAGCCTCACTGTGGTTTTAATATGCATCTCTCTAATGACTAATGTTTTTGTGGGGCATTTTTTATGTGCTTATTTGCCACCCATATTTCCTCTTTGGTGAAGTATCTATTCATATTGGTCTATTTAACCCATTTGAAAATTGGGTTGTTTCTTATTGAGTTGTAAGAGTTCTTTATATATTCTGGATATAAGTCTCTCTCTCTCCTTCTCTCTCTCTCTCTATATATATATATACACACACACACGTATATATGTATATACATATATATATAGTAATTTCTCCCAACCTGTGCCTTGTCTTTTCATTTTCTTAGCACCATCTTTGGAAGAGTGGAAGGGTTTTTTTTAATTGACAAGTAAAAATTGTATATTTTTATCATGTACAACGTGATGTTTTAAAATATGTGTAAATTGTTGAAAGGCTAAATTTAGCTAATTAACATATGCATTACCTCACATACTTATTTTTTTGTGATGAGAACACAAAAATCTCTCTTAGCAATTTTGAAGAATATGAAACGTTGTTATTAACTATATCACCATTTTGTACAATAGATCTCTTGAACTTATTCCTCCAATTTAACTAAAATTTGTATCCTTTGATCAACATTTCCCCTATCTCCTGATAACCACCATTCTACTCTCTGTCTCTGTGTGAATCTTTTCTAGATTCCACATATAATTGAGATCATGTGGCATTGATCCTTTTGTGCCTGACTTATTTCACTTAGCGTAATGTCCTCTAGGTTCATCTGTGTTGTCACAAATGACAGGATTTCCCTCTTTCTTTGTGGTTGAATAGCATTTCATTATGTATATATACCACATTTTCTTTATGCATTCATCTGTCAGTGGACACTTAGATTAGTTCCATATCTTAGCTGTGATGAATAATGCTGCAGTGAACATGGGAGTGCAGGTATCTCTTCAACGTATGGGTTTCCTTTCATTCGGATATATACCTAGTAGTGGGATTGCTGGATCATAGGATAATTCTATTTTTAATTTTTTGAGGAAGTTCCATACTGTTTTCCATAATGGCTGTACTTGGAAGAGCAGTTTTTAATTTTTCATTTTTTTTCTATTACAGTTTAATTTTTGTGTTCCATCTAAAAAGTCTTTGCCTAATCTAAGGTCACAAAGATTTTCTGCTATACTTTCTTCTAGACGTTTTAAAGTTTTAGGTTTTATATTTAGGTCTGAGATCTATTTTGAGATTTTTTAAATATGGTATATAGGGTAAGGGTCTAAGTTTCCTTTATTTTGCAGATGAATGTCCAGTTGTTCCACACCATTTATTGAAGAGATTCTCATTTTGTCATTGAATTGCCTTGTTACTTTTGTTGTAAATAATTGACTCTATATGTGTTGGTCTATTTCTAGACTGTATTCTGTTCCACTTGTCTACCTTTTTTTGTTTGTTTAATTTTGAAACAGGGTCTTGTTTTGTTGTCAGGCTAGAGTCCAGTGGCATGATCATTGCTCATTGCAGCCTCAAACTCCTGGGCTTGAGTAATCCTACTGCCTCAGCCACCCAAATAGCTGGGACTACAGGTGTGTGCCACCATGCCTGGCTAATGTTTCTATTTTTTGTAGAGATGGGGTCTCATTCTTGTTCAGGCTGGTCTCCAACTCCTGGTCTCAAGTATCCTCCTGCCTTGGCCTCCCAAAGGGCTAGGATTAGGGATGTGAGCCATTGCACCCAGCCCTGTTTGTCTGTCTTTACACTAATACCATGTTGCCTTGATTGCTGGGTATTTCATAGTTTCTGATGCTATTATAAGTATTTTCTTTTTAAATTAGTTTATTGCTGATATATAGAAATATGATTGATGGGAAATGCTATTTAAAGGAGAAGGAGAGTTCAGGTTGGGATGGCTTCATTGGTTTCTGAAAAACAGGAACAATAGTTTCAGGAGATTGCAAAGTACCCCAGGTTGACACTTCAGACAGGTACTTAGGGTTCTCTTCTTAGGGTTCTCTTCTAGAGTGTTAGCTCTTTCACTAAATGGTAGTTTCCATGACAGCAGGCATTACTCATCTGTGTCCTTGGCACACAGCCTATGTGAAAGAAATATATTTTTAAAGAAGAAGCCTCATGGAGATTTAGTACTGACCATTTATATTACCCCTTATTTTTTCCCAGTGCTGGCCAGCATTCATACATGTGTTTTTGCATGTATGTAAAAGGAGAATTTATATCCTACTTTGATTACTTAGTGTAGGTTGACCCTAGGAAGTTTGATTCAGCTCACAAGTCCAATATTGAATGAATCCAGTTGCCATTCCTTGAGGGTTAGAAGAGCTGTGAGGCACTCAGATTAAAAAAAAAACCCACAACAACAAAGCAAAAACTTAGTAATAAACTATGAACTATCATGTATGCATTAATTTATTAATTCACTCACTCAACATACTGCCATAGAGAAGTCATGAATTGCCAGCCACTGGAGTAGATACCGGAGTCACAAAGGCTCATATGAGCCAGTTCCTTCTCTGAGGGACTCCCAGACCAGGGAAAGAGGAGATAGACATAAAAGGACAATGACAACGGAGTGTATGAGTGCCGCGATGGGTGTATGGGCAGGATACTGTAGGTACACAGAGGATGGTGAGGGTTCGGGTAAAGCTTTCTGTAGGAGCCAAGACCAAGCTGGGTCTCCAAGGTCAAATGCAAATTGTGAAAGTGAACATCCAGAAACTGATTCAGAGGATTGCAGGAGAAAAGTGGCTCACACCCTCTGATGACCAGTTAGAGTAGTTTGTACTTTGCATCTTCTTCCCTGGGTCATTGTAATTCTCACCACCAAAGGCATTGATGATGATACAAGAAATACCAATTACTGAGCAGTTTCTTTATGTTTTAGGCTAAGTACTTAATGGACATTGTCTTATTTCATCTTCATAATGACTCTGGAAGCTCTAATGTTGGGGAAAACTGAGATTCAGTGAGATTGAATGATTTAATCAGGGTTTTACAGCTCTTACATGGTAGCATGAGGACTTTTTTTTTTTTTTTTTTTTTTTTTTTT